>VZTH01013387.1:0-28957 GCA_013397815.1 Aleadryas rufinucha | reverse complement strand
CCCCCTCTGGGTGAAACATCTGTAACCTGTTCCTGCAGATGTGCAGGGCTCCTGCTCCTGCCGGTCTTTTGCTGCCACCTTGTGACATCGCCCCACTGAAACAGGGGATTTGTCCTAGCAAAGCCCATCCTTCGCACTCAGGACGGCTTTTAGCTCGCATTTTGGCAACTAAAAGTGTTAATGGGAACGACTCTGCAAATTGTACGTGCGTTTCAGAGCTTCGGGGGTGCCCTCGAGCTGGGTGGGTGGCAGCTGGAGTTCCTCCAGCGAGCTCTTCTGGCAAATTCTGCACTCGAGGGAACTGCCTGAGCTTTTTTGCTCGCAAGGGCTTGAGAAATAAGCCGAGCATGCCCTTTGATGGGATTGCTGTGGGACTGAGTGTTCTGGGAAAGCCTTGGATGCTAAAGGCACTGGAGAGAAGAACCATTTAAAGGAATGGCTGTCACTGCCTTGTTTTAAAGGCTTGAATGCCAGAGCAGTCACGGTTAAAGTAAATTGGAAATGGAGAGCCCCTGCTGAGACTGGGGAATCCCCAGGAATCCAGCCAGGCTGGTTATTAATCATTTCAATCCCCTGGAGCTGCTTGCATATATTTTACTTTTAAGTGAAACTGTAGAGCCTGGGATGAGAAGTGGAACAATGCAATGTGGATGAGACTTGAGGAAGTGTGATGAAAATATTTCTTGACCCAGAATACAAATAGATGCACACACCCCCCACCTCCCAATGTGAAATGTTTTAAAAATTTGTTCAGGGATGGAGGTTTTTTGTTTTCAAAGTATTGAGAGATTTGACAGAAGTCTTATGAGACCTTCATGAGTCTTCTTCCCTGGAAACATCACAATATTTTCCTGTTTACAGAGTAGAAAAGAATGATGAAATGTAAGATATCAGTTTGTGTAATAACAACTGGTGGATCCTGATGCAGCAGTGACCCTGCCTGAACATGAGCAGGGTTTACTCTGATGAGTTTTTTGGAGCTCACATTTAAATTGTTAGTGTCCTGTAAAAACATGCATAAGGGAGGCTGTGTGGCTGAGCTCCAAACCTGGCCTAATCTGATGTCTCAGCTCAGAAAATCTTTATTAAATTTGCTGTCTGTCTCAAGAGATGCATCCTTGCTCTTGTGTGGGAGATATGAGGATGACATAGATTTTTGTGCATATCATTCCCTTTCACGAGATAGACTTCTTCCCTTTTCTTCTTTCTGTGTTGTTCATTTATTCTCCTGTTACATATGAGGCACTGAAGAAATGTGTAGGATGCAAACATTCATGCAGAAAATATATCCACTTTTATGAATCTGTAGCATAATAGGCTCCTATCTATAAAACCTTTGTGTGTGTGAAATTTCTGTTGGAATGTATCTCTTCAGATGGACTTTTTTGACATTTAAAATGACATTTGAGGCTGGCCTTGCACAGGCTGCCTCTTTATTAACTTTAAACTTAAAGCTTTTGTTCCTCTCTTTTCTAGATAGAAGAACGAACAGAATTTTTGAACAAATCTGCTCAAAAGAGGTAAAGCAAAGAAACAGCAAGTTCAGTTCAAACAGCAGTTTGTTTAATTGGAGGGAATAATAATTCTCCCTTTTTTTTTCTCTAACTCCTGTAGTGGAATGAAGCCCACCCAGACAACAGCAGTTGTCTCAAAGATTGACAGTAGACTTGAGCAATACACTAGTGCAATTGAGGTAAGTTAATTCCACTAAATGGATCTAGTTACTAATGGCCTTTGAGCCTTTAATCAGCCTTTGTTTTGCTGTCCAAGAACTGCAGGGATTTTTTGATCACAGACTCTTCTTTAATGTGACTTCAAGAAGAAACTGCTTGAGGCACATCTGTAACCAACATCTAGAGATATATCTAAACAAACCCTCAGATTTGTGTCTTCCCTTTCCTGCTGTGATTTACTCTGTTTTGTGAGCTGGCAGCAGCTCTGGAGGATTCAGTCAGCATCTTGAGTGACAGTCACATCCCCTGCTTGGCTGATGAGAGACCTGTCAGCACAGAGCTGATACCCTGAGCACAGCTAACTCAGCAGCTTATTTAGGAGAGCAAGGAACTGGCTCTGTGCTGCTGGCTGCCACCTCACAGTGAAATTCCTTGGCAAAGACACACTCTGCAGACAACTAAGAGCTAAGCAGTGACAAAGGGAAAACAAAATCACATTAAAACGCAGAATTTGACCCCAGGTGATTTTGACAACTGGTGGTTAATAATGTGACTAAGGGCCAGAACTGAGGGCTTTTCTTTTTCATAGAACATGGTAAAATAGGAGTTTGATACCACTGTATCCAGCTGCCATCTGACTTGAAATATTTCCTTTGCTGAGTTTTTGATTCGTCCACGAGTTGCCAAATCTGAGTTGCTTTGCAGCTAGAGAGGCAAAGCATCACTCATGCAGGTACTTATTCTCATCAGATCTATTATATGTAAAATGTACAAGAATTCTGAAAAGAAGAAAGAGGAAGAATTTGGTCTGGTGTTTGTAGTAACCGTGCAGAAGACACATTTCCAAAAAAAATCCTCAAAAACTTCCACCCATTTCTCCACTCTTTGAAAGAACACCTTGTTTCAAACGTACTGTAATTGCTGAGATTTACCCCTGGAATCCTGTGTCGTTGAGGTTCAGTTGTCTGGCACAGATGGAGCAGAGTCTGATGCTGAATGACAGAGCAGCCTTTCCCCCTGCCTGTGCAAAAGGATTTCCCTAGCTCAGTCCCTAAAAGAGCCAGCCTTCCAGGATTCAGGTAGTAGCTAAGACTGGGAAGCCTTGGAGCAGTCGTGTGCAGAGCTGTGGTTTGCCACAGGGTTTCAGAAAGGTAATAAATACAGAAATTAGTGCCATTGTCACAGCTGGTGAAACTGCAAATGGAAAAGGGGAGAGAATCTCAGTGGCACTTCTTGAGCTGGGTGCTCCTTCTCACCCTGGCATGCTCAGTGCTAGAACCACACAGAGAGGCTGCGTTTGAAGCACCCTGCAAATCCAGCTCTTAATGCCAAACACCGACTGGCCCCAATCCTTCTCCAGGGCACAAAGGCTTCCAGACCAGCGAAAGCTTCTGACCTTCACGTTCCAGCCGAGGGCGTCCGTAACATCAAGAGCATGTGGGAGAAAGGGAATGTTTTCTCCTCACCCTCTGGGACAGGAACACCCAATAAGGTATGTGTTTCATTTAACCCAGTGATTATAAAGAATTGTGCTCTGGACCTGACCGTGCCATCCGTGTTCCTGTCTGCTCCTGTTGACATCACTGGTGAGGAATATCCCAGAGGATCCTGAAGACCTCAGAAATCCACGAGATGGTGTGGCTGCAGTATTGAGTATAATGGAAGAATTCAGTGACCTACTGAGCTCAGTTATGAGACATTCCAGAGCCACATCAGATATCTTAGACAAATACATCTGGGTGGTTCAAGCGGAGTACAAAGAAATTCTTGGAGTAGGGCAAAATTCTTTTGGGGAGCGGAGGAGAATTGAATAGGCAAGACAGTGATGATATTTTCTAGATAATGCATAGAAGTATTTGTGAGACCTTTATCTTTTCTGTGTAAATCCTTAGGGCAATATTTTCTTTCTATAAATTGATGCGAGTTGATGAGCATTTATCGTAGGCAAAAAGATGAGCCATGGATTGAAGGGGGTTATTACAGATAGTCATTAAATTTTAGTAATTTGTTCTAACCTTTTAAAGATTTAGTGTTTTAAAGTTTAGGCCACTTAACTCTTATATTGTGTGCTCTTTTTGAAAAAAATCAGTTTAACAAGAGAAAACAAAGTAGATTTGGACTGATGTCTCTTCTATTAAGCTAAAGATTTTTGGAGTTTGGGCTTGTGGTTGCAACAGCATGTTTTATGTCTGACATTTTTTACTGGGGTAGCAGTAAAGTGGAGATGTTTTTGTCAGCCCATGTGTATAATTTTTGAGAACTAGAGGGCAGCAGCACCGTGTAATTCACAGGCACCATACCTTCAGAGCACACAGGGTGTCTCTGAGCGAGCCATAGGCTCAGGGAGGACCTATCTGTTAGGCTTGGCTTTGCTTTTAAATCTAAACCACGAAAAACAGAGCAAAAGCCATTCTCAAAGTCTTATGGTTGGATTTTACCATTTTGCAGGAAACTGCTGGACTGAAGGTTGGTGTCTCCAGTCGTATCAACGAGTGGTTGACCAAGACCCCAGAGAGCAACAAATCGCCCGCTCCAAAACCTTCTGTAAGTAAATTTGGGACAGCCATCTCTTCGTTAGGGGGGTTCTCTCCTCGGGCAGAGGGTGCTGCCTCCAGCAGCCTTTGGAGCAACTCTGTTGTGTTCCTCTTGGAAGCTCACAGAGGCCCTCTGGCTTCTGGCTCCTTGGTAGTCAGAAAACAGGGAGAGGAAACAGGGCAGTTCTCACCTTAAAGCTCCCAGGTGCTCAGAGAAGCACTTCTCTGGTAGAGAAGGACATTAATTGATCTGTGAAATAATTTATATTTCACAGGTAAATTAATATTTATTAATTTATTAAATTAGTATTTGGTTGATATTACATGAAATTTTATATTAATTACCTGGGAAAGCCGCACCACTAATTTAGAAATTACCAGCCACAGACCCTGGACTGCACACTTACACACACTTGGGGTTTGGCCCCTGCCCTGTAAAAATCTTACAAGTGTGTTTTGAAACACAACTGAAATAATTTAGTTCTTTTTGAGCCTAAATGCAATTTCTAAAGAAGGCCCTGTAGCCTGCCCATTACTTCAGCAAGAATCAGAGCAGAAAATGCTGTTGAGGAATCAAGCAGCACTGTGGATGTGGGAAGGAGCAGGAAGAGGTAGCTGTGGGATGGGGAAAGGGTGAGGATGAGGAACTGGAATGTAAATATCCATGTTAGATGGATGTTAATGATTGTGATGTTAAGGATTCAATTTTAGGATTTTGTTGAAGAACTGGTTTCTTCCCAAATCCTTGTGCAGTGTTTTTCTGCCAGTCCACCTGCCCTTTATAAAAGGTGCAGCCTGAAAAACACTTTCTCAATTCACACTCCTCTTTGTTCCAAAGAGGAGTTTGAAATTTGCAGCATTGTCTGCTTTAGAATCTGCCTCCAGATTTTTCTCTCTTTCTTTTAAGTTGCATCTTTTAGATAATGTAAAATTAATCTCTTGCTTTTCCCTCAGCCAACTGTTTCTATCTGTGTCTTAATTTCCCTCTTTCTCAATAGATTGTTCTTTCTTCTTTCAATGTCTCTGCTTGAAGGAACGTGCCCTCCTCCTATTCTTCTTTGGGGGTCTGTTTGCTAAGTTGGTCAGGTAAACCTGTTTATAATTGACTATGAAGGTTTATGTACATCTACAATGTGTGATTTTTACTGTCTAAAGTCAGGATAAATCGAAGGGAAGCTTAGAAATTCTTATTTAGCAAATAACTCCTTACCCCCATCACATTCCACCAAAACAAAGAAATGTTCAAAGGTTTTGTGACCATCAAGGTTCTTGTGGGTTTTGGAGCAATTTTGAATTCAAGGTGTAGAGCAAAGATTTCGGTTTTATGGTGAACCTAAATCGCAGATCGCAAATTATTTCAGGACTCTGGAAATGGTTTTGTGATAAGCTCAGCTGCAAGTTGGTTTTCCTTCCTCTGTTCCTACTGAACTCCCTTTTTAAAGTGCAGAATTGGCTTCGAGTTTCAATCATCAGCAGCCCTCTGTGGCTGCAAATTGTGATCAGTTCTAGAGGGTCTCTGCTGGGTGCAAATACCCCTTGCAGGAATCTCGTTCCCATTCATCACTGAGCATTTTACAGGTAGAAATTCTCCTGTGCAGAAAACTCCCTATGGATGGCAAGCACAAAATTCTGGGAGCCATGCAGGACTCGAATACATTCTGAAAAGGAGAGTACTTGTGTCCAAACTTGTTTGAGGCTCTTGTTTGCCATGCACAGAGGTAGATTTCAGTCCCTCTGCCTAGCAGATGTCATTTTCATATGTAGCCCTCCTTTTCCCTAAGAAGCTAATGGGTATTTTTATGGAGTTTTGATTAAATCTCCATAATACACTCATTTTCAGAGAATATTGCTATTTTTAATGACTTTACCTCATCTGGTTTTTGTTGTTTTTGTTTTTGTTTTTCCTGTCAGGCTAGTGATTGGCACATCCTAAGGTTGCAAAAGATGCAATGGAAATGAAAATGGATCCGAAGGGCTACAGCAATAAATGCTGAAATCTTTATTTAAGAATGAAGAGTAGGATCTGCTTTTCTGTTGTATTAAAAACCCTACTCTACTTTTTTTCACAATTTTTTAATAAAATATTTTGGTTTGGATCTAAAATAACCAAGACAAGCTACGTATGAATACTGTCCCTGAAAAAATGTGTTGTTTTTTTTTTCTCTGCAAAAATTGGATTTGGTTTTTTTTGTAAAATTCTGATGGTGCAGCAACTCTTCACTGCACTGCCTTGGTCGAACATACTGGGTTAAGACCAACCTGTGCCATGTGAAACAGATGCAACAGGATTGGATTTTGTCTTAAAACATGGATATGTGTGGAGTCATTTTGTGAAATGAAATTCTTTATAACTGACAGACAATGTAATATTTACCTGTGGTGGATGTTCCCCAGCATCTCTTACGAGGAAGTTGCATTCTAACTTTGTCTTTCACGAGTGAAAATAAACCTGAACTAATGTTGGTTCCTGTTCTCTGACATCAAAAATACAGGATTTAAGACCAGGAGATGTATCTGGCAAACGGAATCTCTGGGAGAAGCAGTCAGTGGAGAAGCCAGCTGCTTCTTCTAAGGTAATAACACTTCTGGGCAGTGTTTAGAGGATCATATTCTGTTACTAACCCAGCTTTTTATCTATAAAAGAAAGTACAGTGAGGTGCAGAAGGCAGTGTATCACGTTTATATTCCTGTTTGGCAGAGCTGTGTTGTGTGTGGACATCTGTCCTTTGCATGGAGTTGATTTTTTTTTCCTGTTATGAATAGCAATATTCTCCTCTATTGAATTTTAATAATGGCTTTTTGCTTTTTCAAACAGGTATCAGCTATGGGGAAAAAATCAGAGACTAATGGTAAGTAATGCCATAATACACACTTCGCACCTGTTCCTGTAGTTTAGTACATATTATTGCATATATAATATAATCATATTATACATATAATGTTAACATACATTATTATATGTATATTGAATAAAACCATACATACAATATTTAATAACATTAAAATATTATTATAATATAATTTAATTTATATTATTATATTATATTATTATATTATGTTATTATATTATATTAATTATATTATATCATATTATATNGAATTGTTTTGCTCCTCTTCTCCTTTTTTTGAAACCAAAGTGTCAGGAGAGGGGTGTTTTGGGCTGGCTCAGGGTGAGGTCAGCTGTGCTCCCATGGGAGGGGTTCTCCACCCACAGGAGCAGTCCCAGCAGAGGGCTTTGGACAAAAAGCAGGGGGTTTGGACAAAAAAGAGGGCTTTGGACAAAAAGCAGGATTTCAGCCTTTGAGGAGAGGCTCAAAGCCTCTCCTCAAAGGCTGAAATCCTGCTTTTTGTCCTCTTGGGGACCACCTCAGAGCAGCCCCAGTACCTGAGCAGAGCAGCCCCCAGCTCGTGTCGTCTTCTGTGTTAACCTAGAGCTGTGCCTTTTCTGTTCTAGAGATGTGTTTGGGGTGTTTCAAGCCATATTTAATCTGTCTCTTTCTCAGCAGGTTTGAGACAATTTGAGAAAGAACCGTAGAAGGCCACTAGAGACGCTGGACCAATCAGTTTGGGGGAAAAAAAAAAAAGAGGAAAAAGGGCTAAATTGTTCTTTTTATATTTATGTTTATTTACCAAAATGTCTTTTTTTTTTTTGCATTATCCCAGTTAAAACCATGTATATTAGCACTGTATTTAATAATCAGTCTAGACATTCATCAGAATAGTACTGCCTTTGCACAAGAGCCTTTATTCCTAAAGAAACCCATGCTGTGAAATATATAGACTCTCCTACTGATAGTCATAACTAACTATGGATCTGAACAGTGATTTCAGCTGGCATTAGTGAAGTTGCTTGGGAAAGGTGTGCAGTAAACCCATAAAAACAATGGTTACTTTTGTAACACAGAAGTCTTTTTCTTTCTGCACTTTAGACTAAGGCATGGAAGAAATATCTTTAGTTGACAATGTAATATTTCCTGTAAGTTGCCCATGTGTCGAGAAATACTGCATCAATAACGTGTTTTAGTTTTTTTTTTTTTGTTTTGTTTTATACTTTTTTTTAAGTATCAATTTTTCCATTCTAGTTTAAGTTAATACCTAAATTTGGATGATTATGTTAGCTGACAGCGGTACTGATATTTCTTTTTGTTGTTAGTGACTAGTAATGATTGCAATCTAGGATATATATACACACATAGCTTTACAAAGTTTAGCCTAAAGGCACTACTAATGGTAGAATGCTTTAATATGTGCTAGAGTATTATATTTAGCAATAAACATACATAATTAGCCAATATCACAGCTTAAAAAAAAAATAAAGACAAAAATCACACACTTTTCTATAGTAAGATTTCATATTTGCCATTAGAGGTATGGTGAGATAAGTATTAAAAAAAAATTTAAATGTCAGTTGCCCAGTAATGGGTAATTAAAAAGAAAGTATAGTTTTTAAAAGAGGAAAAGGTAAGGGTATAGAGGGTCAAAAATAGGTCACTTGTATAAAACCTTGTAGTTTAATTTATATGAAACTACCATAATTAAAAAGAAAAAAAATGTAAAGAGAGTTGGAGCTTGTTTCAAACGACTGTTCACTAAATCTTGCCATCCATCAGTGCCGTACACCAGGTCCACCGAAAATGAAGTAAAACCTCTCTCTTTAGAACGCTTCTTTTTACCTCTGTCTCCTGAATATCTTATTTACAGATGTTTCCATTTGTATATAGCAAACACGTGGCTCTAGGACGTCAGCTTGGTTTGAATTTACATGCCATACAGTTCAGCATTTACATCCTACAGTGTATGGGTGGCATAAACTGAGCAACTCAAGTAGCCCCCTGGGCGTGCTGTTAACAGCTTTGTTGTGCATTAGAACCCCCCCAGGATCTCCCTTTTCACCACTTCCGTGTCTTACAGCATCTGACTTCTTCCCAAAGAAGTGTAATGTTATATTTCAACCCAAAGCTGAGCTCCCCTGCTTGGCTGAAACATCTTGTTTACATGTAGAGATGCACGAAGTTATCTGTAGGGGGTGAAACTGTGCCTGACATTGTCTGTGAGTTGTCATGGTTTTTTTTTGTTTTGGGAGGTTTTGTAAACACTCCTCTGAGTCTTTCCAATACATCTGATAGCTGCAATAAAAAACAACTTGTTCAAACAATGTATTCTGAAACTGCATCCACAATAAATGGAATATTTCCATCAGCAGCCCCCTGTTTGTTAATGAGTAGGAATGGACCAGGTGGTGTAAGTGGGATAGGAACTGTGCTGAGTCCCTGTGAGATAAGGTAAAGAACCCCTAAGGACCTTTTTTCCTGAAGTACTCTCCCTTCAGGAGACAGACAGGTCGTAAAATTGGCAGCTTTAATTAATATATTCCCAAGGTGGGGGGAGGGAAATCACCTTAATTGTCTTAATTGTCATACTGGTCAGTACAGGACAGGAGCTGAGCATCATCTGCAGGGCAGTGTGCTCAACACAAGGTGTTCTGCCCCGGCGGTGCAGCTGCCTGCTTCCCTGCTTTGAGACAAGTTTTCTGTGTGAGAGCCACTCCATTTCTTCTGTCTCCCTCAGGGGAGTGTGCTTCCAGGCTTGGATGATGCCAGGGACCAAGCCTGGGGAGCTGCAGGCTCTCCTGTCATCCTCCTGTGCCCCTTCATGTTTGCAGTACAGCATGCAGTGCCCTGCTCTGAGCAGGTCATGGTCACCCAAAAGAGACCCCCCAGGCTGCTGCCAGCTCCGTGGGAAGGCTGCAGGAAGCACAGCTCACTGAATTACTGGGGGAGAAATAATTGGATGCTGCCTAATTTAACCTGCAGAGAGCTGGGATGCTCGGGAGCGAGTCTGTTCTGCCCTGCAGGGCCCGGCTGGGTCACTGCGAGTCACCACAAGCTTTGCTGAAGTGACACTTCCCCTTGCTGAAGGTGGGTAAGTTTCTTCTGATCCTCGTTACTGCCTTTTTGAGAGTGTGGAAGTGTGCTGTGCACAACAGGGTTTGGTTTTAGGATGGCAAAGTGGCCACGGTTTGCTCACCCCTGGCAGAATTGACCAAGGACAAATCCCAGTGGCTGACTCAGAAGCACTTTGAGATTTCTTGGTGTTTCAGTATCATTGTGAAGTGATGATTTTTCAGACAATACCAAATAGTGGTTGGATTTCCTGCAGCTGACTCCACATTCTAGCCAGACTTTCTCTTACCAACCTATAGAATGCCACAAACCAGCTTGGCTCTGGTGCAAAATCTGTCTGAAAATATTTTAGAGCAGTTAACTGTGAATCTATCTCAGGGTTGGCTTTGGTGTTTTTGAAGAAGAGTTTTTCCGTGCTTTCCTTAGATCAAGCCAGCCTGTGTCTGAATGTTGTGTTCTGGATGCTGCCAGCAGAGGTGCAAAAATGTAAGTTTATATTTGAGACTCCCAGCCTGATGTTGGAGGCAGCCTGTGTGTTCAGCTGGCTGGATTGTACTGTGAGTTATCACTGCCTATGATGCTGAATTCAACTTTCGCCACTGATCACACAGGAGTTCAGCTTCCAGGTGTTCAGAGGAAGGGCTGTGTGAGGCAACAGCTACAACTTTGTCCTTTAGGTCCTAGCTAGAGCACAATCCTGTTTTAAAGCATAAGCCACAAAGTGATGTGTATGTCCTGTCCTTGTACAGGGATTATAGAAATTTATTTCTATCTGTATTAAAATGTGTAAAACCCCAGACTTCAGAAAAACATGCCTAACTGTATAAAACAATTTAAGTGCTACACTGATCAGCTTTTGTTGTTAATAAAACTTTATTCATACAAGATTTTAAAGCATTAGAAATTTCACTCTATAAAAGTCACAAATATATAAAAAGCAATGCTAAGCATCTTTACAAAAACCCCACCCTTGTTGCTGCATTCTTACATCAGATAGTGGTCTCCTCCTTAAAAAAAGGAGGAAAAGGTAACTGCTCATAAGGATTATCAGGTACAGAAGAAGAAATGAAGATCAGGCTGCAGAGTACATCTTCTAATCTGGAAGGAGTGAAATGGAGGTCTTGCAGGAGCCACTTGCATTTAATACTCCGCTTTGAATGGGTAGTCCTTGTGGTTGACAGCTCTGGAAAGAAGAAAGACCTCGTTGTTCAAGTACTGCAGAAAGGATTTTGAGCAGCATTTCCCTGTTGCAGTCTCCCTCCCCCACTGCCAAGGCACTCAGGTTCTGCAGCTGTCATTAAACCGAACACAGGCTGGTGAGAAAGCCCCTGGAACACCAACGTGCTGAAGGGAACACTCCAAATCAATCTCCCTCCTGATGTTCCAGGACATGCCTCATTACCTGGGGGACAGGCATTAAAGTATGAGCTCTCCCTGGTTTTGGTCATGTATATTTTCAAGACAGGGGGGATGAAAATACAGACAGAAATAGGACTAATGGATAGTAAGGATAATAAGGAACGTACTGGAGCACTGGAACTGCTCTCCAGTTCCTGTTAAAGGTGAGGATGACATCCATCTCCTTTTTAGACAGTTCAAAGTCAAACACCTAGAAGGGAAAGAGAGAAAAAAAAAAGCTCTTTTTAGTTAGGTTCATGAGTAGTTAGCTACTAAGTGTGCTTCATGCACTTATGACTTGAGGTAAGAACACATAAGATGTAGTTAAGCAATCCTCTTAAATCTCAGGCAAATAACCCTTGAAGTCATCAAAACAGTCCTTTTCTTTCCAAGGTGCTGTTGATAGCAAGGTCTTGCATTTCAGGGTGGCTGAATGCCAAATCTACTGCACTTTGTGCTGTAATGCACAGCCAAAATACTTCAGGTGTCACAAACACTGGAATGAGAGGTAAATTTTCTGCTACAAGAGAGGACTACTGGGAATCGACTGCCAATAGTTGCCTCACAGTTAATCACCTCAGTTCTTGCTTGGGGTTCACAGGAGAAACAACTCCAAACCCTATCACCATGGATTGAAAGCTACACAAGAGGTATTATATAAGATGCCACACCTTATGAGCAAACACCCAGCTGAACTTCACTGCCAAGGAGAACCACGGCCTCCAAGTGAGACAAACTGCAACAGGTCTGGTGTTTACAGCCTGTTCCTTTACACCCTGGGGACTTGCTAAGCATTTCCCCACGGGCAGGTCCAAACCTGGGGCTCCCTTTCCACATCAGCAGAGCTCAGACAACCCTGGTGTAAACAATTCCTCTCCTAAGAGGAACAAAAATGCTTTTCCCCAGATGGTTTGGTAGTGCTGAGCCCCAGTCTTCAAATCTCTCTACCCCCCTTTCCAATGACTTTTAGGTGCTGCTGGGAAGCACAGAGGGGCTGTGGGTGTGGGTGCCCATCCTGCCTCAAAGCAGGGAGCAGCTTTTCCAAGGGAAGCTTCACCTTCATGTTTTCCTCAACACGGTGTGGTTTGTCAGACTTGGGAATGACAATGAAGTCTCTCTGGATCAGAAAGCGGATCAGGACCTGGGAAAGAACAAGGAGGAGCATGAACACAGAGGTCCCAAGAAATCTATTCAAACACATTTTGTGTTTGGTCTTTTTTTTGTTGTTGTTTTTGGTTTTGGTGGGTTTTTTTGTTTGTTTTTGTTTGGTTGGGGTTTTTGTTTGTTTGGTTTTTTTTTTAAACCAATTTATTTTTCTACAACCATATTTACTCTTTGGAAGACTACCAGTTTGCACACAGGAGTTTGATGTGCCAGGATTTGCTCACGTGTTTGCCTGTAATTGTTTCTGGCCTGTGCTGTTTCTACACTGTGGCTTTTCCAGGATTTCTTTTGGTTTTGTGTAGGGTAATAGCAGAGGGAGAAAAATGATGATGCTCTGGCTTGTGTTACACGAGTGCTCAGACCCAATGAGCATAATGATACTACAGATTATTTTGGGCTCAGAGGTTAAGCACCTCACAAAGGTTCAGCTTTTGGAAGTCCATAAAAGGAAAAACGTATTTATAGAATTTAAAAGTCATCCCCCCCAAAAAAAAAGAACTGTTGCATACAATGGTTTTGTCCTGCTCTGCCTGTTTTGTTTGGTGATTGTCTTTGATGATTGTCTTTGATTGCATGTGGACATGTGGCTTTGTCTGAAGTGCAGTTTCTGCACACCCCAGGCAACAACTCATTTGTGTGACAAGCAAACTAATAAGAGAAAAAAAGTCTTAAATAATCAAGCAGCTTTCAATTGTCCTTTTGAGCACGAGCAGATGGGAGGCAATCAAATACACCTACAAATTACAGGGCTCCTCTGAAGAACAACTTAAGCTGGAGAAAGGAATAAAAATTTAGGAGGGTGAACACCTGAGGTAAGCACGTACCACTGCTGCTCAGTCCACCCCAAAACCTGGCACTCAAGACCTCCTCGAAAATAGCTGATAATTTTTATGAATGCTGTTAGGAGCTTGGGCAGAATGAAGAGTCAAGTTCAGCCCCATTTGACTATAGAGAAAGCAGCATCTGCTAGGACTGGCCTGTAAGACATGTGAGGAGGAGGAATAGTTTGCTCTGACAATCCCACTTACCTGGGCAGGGCTTTTGTGGTGTCTAGCTGCAATGTCTTTAATCTTGGGATCATCCAGCAGTGTGGGTTCCCCTGGCTTGGCCCTGTTAAAAAAATAGAGATATTGGTGGTAGAAAGGAAATAGCTTCCCTGCAGGAACATTGTGTGACACAATCTGCATGAAAGCAACAGCACTTTTCTCATTTTACCTGTATTATTTAGTTAATTTTCTAATAATAAGAAGAATAATTTTGATAGTTCAGGCTGCAGCTGCACTGCTTTGTGTGCAGAAAGGCTGCAATGCTCTCTTTACTTTTCTAATAATAATAAGAATAATTTTGATAGTTCAGGCTGCAGCTGCACTGCTTTGTGTGCAGACAGGCTGCAATGCTCTCTTACCACGGGCGGTTGGGAGAGCCCAGGGGGCTGTACGCAGTCACAGCAAGCCCTTTGGATTTGCAGTACTTGAGCAACTTTTCCTGGGTCAGGTATGGATGACATTCAATCTGCAAGCACAGAAAGATGGCTGATAAAGAGGCAGACTCTTCTGGGCTGCAGAGCATTGCATTTTAAATCCTCTTGGGTCACGGAAAATGTTAAAGATTTGACTTCCAGCATCATGATTCAAATCTGTCTCACGAAAAAGTTATTAATGTCACAGCAGTGTCTGGAGGCCTAGCAGAGAATGGAGCTTTCTTGTGCTACACATTACCTACAGAAAGCAAAAAATAGATGAGAAGGGTGAAAGTGTTATCTGTGTGGAAACTGGGAAATGTGCCTTCCTGACTACTGCAAGGCAGGATTGCATCTTCAGAGGGACAGCTCAGGGTACCTCAAGTTTATTTTCTGCTCTGATGCACCCAACCTCTCCTTGCCTCAAAGAGCCTCCCTGACTCCTGAAGAAGCCTGAGGACATGATCTGAGCTAACCTAAGGAGGCAAGATCACGTTGCAGAGAGGTGTTTGGGTAAGATGTCCTTGAACTGAAAGCAGCAGGAGCTCCGTGGGGATGCTGCTGAGCTCGCCACAAGCCACGGCATGGCCACGGGGCTGTGCCTGTGCTGCTTCACGGGGCCCTGTGCACACACCCAGCTGTTTCTGAACACCAGAGAGCTTTACTGCCAGGCATGGTGACATGGAAAGCGTGTACAGTAGTTCGCTTAGGCCTGAGCTCCTGTGGGGATTCCCCTGGATATTCCCCATCTGGAAGGGATGGGCATTCAGCACCCTCAGCTGAGTGCAAAGAAGTTGCATGTGGAAGGAAATCAGAAGGTCCCTAAGCTGCTGCTGCTGTCCTGTGGTGACATTCATGAGGTATGTGGTGGGAATTTGTTATGGAATTGCACACTTCAACCCTCCTTTCTATAATGAAGTTGAGGGGTTTATTTTATGTTGAAAAATGACTTAAGTCCAGTGCATCCCAGTGTAGTCCCATGCTGGTGCAGAAAATCAGTGGGGATTTTGCTGAATATATTTAAGACTACTCTAAATATATATTACAGGAATTTATATAATAAATATCTAAATTATGTATTATTTATATAGGACATAGATATTATATTTATATATTATATTATTTTAGGCATACTTTAAATCTATATATACATACACACACATATTCTAAATATATTTAGGAATACTTCTAAGTGGAAGGTTCCAACCTCATGGAAAGGGGTTGGATCTAGATAATCCTTAAAGTACCTTCCAATCCTAACCATTCTATGATTCTAGACTGCAAGGTTAGCTGAGGAATGGAAATAAAATTCTCACCTGGAGCATTACAGGCTTGTATTTCAGTCCTGGCTTGTTCAAGAGTCTTTCAATCTGCTCATGGTTAAAGTTGGAAATACCAATGGCTTTTACCAGGCCAGCATCCACCAGTTCTTCCATGGCCTGATGGATAAGGACAACCAAGGTGTGGGAATGAGTTGGTGGTATTGCTGTCAAACTACATTATTTTATTTCTCTCAAGCTTGTCACAAATGAACAAACAACTCACGCTAGATTAGATTACATAAAAGTATCTCAGTTCATAAAAGAAAAGAGAATTTCCTAACTGTATGCAACACCCAGTAAATTAACAGCCACACCTGGGTCAATCTGAAGGGTTGATTCTACCCCTGTGTGTATGGAAATATTTTAGCCACAGCACCTACAGTGCTGATAGCTTCCTCCTCTTTAGCCTTACTAAAAACATCCCCTTCTTGCTCCCCAAAACAAGAGGTAGAAGCAGCTATCTGGTTGAAGTCCAATGTTGTGTGGCTGTCCTTCACACCCAAACACATCCCTCAATTTCATTCTGCACGCAGATCTCTGCTGCATCTTCAGTGGTGATACCTGCTCTAAAGAGCAAATATTGACTTACCTCCCATGTGTCCAGAAAATCCGTGTCACTGGGAATACTGTGACCCTTGTCATCCAGGGGATGCAGCTCTTCACCAGCCTGTTGTTTCAAGGCAGATAAAGCACAGACTTTTTTAAGTGTTGAATTTCCTACAGTATACTTTTCTTACAGCACTTTTGACTGCATTTACAGGCAGCAAGTTAGCAGGTTGGTTAGACATCCTGCATAACTAAAAATGATGCATGTCCATCAGCATCCTCTTTTGGATGAGGGCCACGTTTCTCAAAATCAGTCCTTACATGCAAAGAGTGTGGGAATTAGTAATAATTATTAGTAATTATTATTAGTAACTTGGGCAGATCTAANGTCCTTACATGCAAAGAGTGTGGGGATTAGCAATAATTACATAACTTGGGCAGATGTGGAGAGAAGGGAACAGACACCCCCCAGCCCCTTCATTCTAGTTTTTTTATTTATTTTACACAGATGTGGACTGGGGGAAGAAGCACATCCTTCCTGTGCTGTGCTTCATTTTTCACTGCTGGTGACTTCAGACCAAGCCAACACCTGCAAAACCCGAGATGTCCACGCTGTGACCACCATCCTGTGCTGGTTACCAGGAGACCAGGGGGGCTCACACCTTCATCTATCTCATCCCAACAGGTGTGAAAAGCCAGACCCCTGTGCTAAAACACACCACTGCTAAGTGACCAAATGCTTGCTCCCACTGGCTTCAGGGAAGAGCCAAATGAGCCCCATGTCCCAGCTGAGTAATGAAGATGAGAGAGAAGTGATGAGAGAGTGCACCATGCTCCTGGGCAGGTAAGGAGGGAAGGTGTGGAGAGCAGGGCTACCTTGAATCCCATCGGGTAGTGCATCAGGTAGAGGTCGAGGTAGTCCAGTTGCAGGGCAGCAAGGCTCTTCTTGCATCCTACCTTAACCAGGGACTTCTCATGGAACGTGTTCCACAGCTGGGGGAAGAGACCAAGCCCGACTGTCACTTCTCAGTTCCCACAGGGCAGAGCAGGGGACAAAACTTCTCACTTGGGGGTCTGGCTGGACCCTCCCCACTTAAGTCAGTACGTGCTGAAGATGAGGATGTTAAATTTCACTGTTAGGTAGGACAAACATGCCACAAAGTCATGGCAGTCATGAAAGGGGAGTCAGGATTCCCACTTTAAGAGATTTTCAGATATAAATGTAACACTCTGGCAAGAGTATCTGACACAGCAAAGCTGTTAAGTGTTACAGTTATTTTTTTCAGCCTAAGTTTTGAGTGTTGAGCAGCTCATAGCTACTGTCTCACGATCCCTTTTAACTTAGGGACTTAACTTGTCCATAGCGAGAACAGATGTCAATTTTACTTCATTTTTGAAATCAGAATTCAAGTTGTTTAAATAGAAGAACTTGGCAAGTATTAGTAAATTAAACCATGTTCTTTAACAAAGCTTAATGTGGAAAATCTTAGTGGTACGCAATATTTTCTGGTTTTGCTGGTGAAAACTCCAAGCCATAAATTTATTATCTGAACTGTTCTTTTTGGTAAGGAGCACTTCTGAGACAAGTGGATGAGATAAAGGAATGAAGAAAACACATATGAAATACTTTGATTTCTGTTCCCTTTCAGGATTACCATTTGTACATGACAGTTTTGCTTAGCACTGATGAATCCAGACAACTGCCTTTTTTATTTTTTTTCCCTTTATCTTTCTTGGGTGTGTCCAATCGAACATTCAATATAATTGACTTAATCGATGTGAGGAAATTATTAGATGAGTAATAGCCGTGCTCTCTTTCCTAAGTTGTCCGTGGTTCCTGATAGAGCCGAGTCCAAATTGCAAACACAGGATGGAACTTTTAAGACACAACAAGAAAACCATGAAGTGAATTTCAGAGAAGGGAAGAGGTCCCTATGTTATTTTACAGGTACAACAAGGGTTTCTCTGCAAGGAAAGCTAAATGCCCCAATGACCTTGCATCCTTGTACCTTAGTGACAATGAAGAGATCTTCCCGTTTCACAGCCCCCTCCTTGATCTTCTGCTGGATTGCGTTCCCTATTTCATTTTCATTCTGGTAGAAATAGGCACAGTCGAAGTGGCGGTAGCCGGCACCGATAGCAAACTTCACCACCTCTTCCACCTTTCCCGGGGGAGCCTGGAAGAAAACAGAAGCCAACCATGAGCTCTTCCGTGTCCTTCTGCCAGGGCTCCGTGCTGTGACAGCTCCACCCAGTCCCCCATTCCAGCTGCTCCCGGGGTTTCCCCATCACCTGCATTTAACCGAATTCCAGCGGAGTCTCCAGGCAAACAGCATTTTCGCAGGGAACGGGCGCGGAGCGGAAAGGAGCTTGTTCCTTCAAGACTTTCGGCTCTGCCAGCAGCGCAGTACCCGCTGTCACTTCCCCCGTTTGCTCCCTGTGCTGCCCGAGGAGTTTCGCCACTTCGCCTTCCCCAAATCTGCCCCGCGGGTGCGGCTCCGTGCCCAGCCCCGCTCAGACCGCGACCGCACCCGGCGCTGCGAGCTGCTGCCGCTCCGGACTTTTCGGTCGCTTTCTTTCGCTTCCCTTCCTTTTTGCCTCTCCTCCCACCTTCTTCAACCCCTCATTTATACTTTTTCTTTTCGCCTTTTCCCCTTGCCTTTGTCTCCCCGCGGCCCCCCCGCTCCTGGCAGCCCGCCCGGTTACACAAGCGGCCGCCACCGGGGCGCTCCGAGCGGGCGGCGGCACCGACCCCACACCGGCGCCGGCAGGGTCTAAAGCTCCGAAAGCTTTAAACCCCGCTTTTAGAGAGGCGGTTCCATTTCCTGTTTTGTTTCTTTTTATTTTTTGCTTTATTTGGCATCTCGGCATCTCCCGCCGGACCCCCGCCACTGCCTCGGTACCTGCCAAGTGCCCAGCCCCAGGGCGGGTATCTTCATCTTGTTGCTGAGCTCCACGCGGGGGATGGCCATGGTGCCGCTGTCCGTCCGTCCGTCTGTCCGTCCGTCCGTCCGTCTGTCTGTCTGTCTGTCTGTCGGTCGGTCGGTCCGTCGGTCGGTCGGAACCCGCCCAGCGCTACCCGAAGCCGCTATAAAGAACGGAGCTGCCGCGGCCCCGCCTCGCCCCCACGCCCAGCCCCGCTCCCCGCCTCGTCCCGCGCCGACAGACGGGAGATGCCCGTCGGCGTGAGGCTGCAGGAAGCCTTGATGCCGATCGAGCTGTTTGTTTGGAAATGGGCGACCTGAGAGCAAATGTCTCAGCCGCGGACCCGGCGCTTTGCGGTGGTGGCATCGCCATCGCCGGGAGCGCTGGGAAGGTGGATGGATGTGGCACCTGGGGACAGGGGCTGGTGGTGGACGTGGTGGTGCTGGGGACAGGTTGGACTCGACGACTTTAGAGCCTTTTCCAACCCTAATCACTCTGTGGTGCCACAGCTGAGAGAGCCTGATGGGTGCCAGGAGAATTCCTGCATGAGCCAGTGGGGGTCCGCTGGAGGATTTTGTCACTCTCAAGTGGTGGCAAATGGACTGAATTTTTTGTAGCTTTTCCTCAATAATGTTAGGCTCACCTGCTCTTCACAGAAGAATTCATTAAAACGGAATGTGGCCTTACTTTTCAGCTCAATTCTGTGTTTCCTGTCTTTGCAGAGCAGGACCATTGCCTCAGTCTGTGTGAAAGATTTCCCTGCCCTCCAATTGAAATTTCACCCAGCGCTGGTAGGGTGTCAGAGGCTGCAAAAGGGATTTGTGATCACAGCTTGTCAACAAGTAGTGCTTTAGCCCAAATAAACCCCCTGCTTTATGCATAGGGTGAAAAGGCTGATGTTCAAAGGTGGCAGGAGAATTTTTACAAGTGCAGTGCCTCACCAGAGCCTGGAGGGACTGGGCTGCTTAGCTGGCTCCTCTCTGGGAGAAAAGACGCTTCACACTGTGAAGCTCATGTAAATTCAGCACCCTACCTTAGGCATCTCACATGTCACAGAGATTTTGGGTTTCTTTGTCACAGCAGAGATGTTTTGCTGCTTGAGTCTGCTTTTCCTTTTATTGCTATAAACTCCTTCTTGCTCATTGCTGATCCCTGACCACCAATTTACACGCTGGGGGAGTTCTGCTGGTGTCATCTTGTGACTGGTACAGTGTGAGCGAGAATTAAATATTTTATACTTAGACTTACAATGTTTCCTTATCAAAATATAGAAGCAGCTGTGAATTATTGAGGCACTAACCACGATGTTTGATGTGATTTGTTAAAATTTATGTGCATTTGCATTATTTGAACTGCTTTTGTAGGACAGTATTTTCAGTTGGTTGGCAAATGCATGTTCTGATTTTAAATATAAACAAAGCCTCTTCCTGCTCTCCTTGGCCTGGTTTCTAAGCCATTGGCTTAACCAAGCTTTATTGTCATCTTTCTGTTGCCTTGGATGTCATCACATGTTCCAGAATGGAAAAAAAAACCCCCAAAATGGTATGAAACAGAGAGAGAGAAGCAGGGAATTAAATTTTTCAAAGTGCCTGATAACTCCAGTATGGTCAAAGAGAGCAGTGAGAGGAGGTGTCTTCTATTGAAAACAAACATGAAAAAACACATAGATCAAGCAACCCCACCCAAAAAAAGGAAAAAGCTGCTGCAAGAGGTGTGATGAATTTGACAGAAAAGAAAGATTTACCAAAAAAAAAAAGAAAAAAAAAATCTGTTGAAATTTATAAATTTAGTAATGCTACATTGTTTTTAAGGCCAGAAAGGGCCACACTCTTCTTCTTATACTGATCTCCAGTTACACTGAAAAGATTTTACCCCAAGCCTATGTCATATCCACAGTACTTAATGTTTTATTAAAGGCACTTGGGTGCTACAGCAATAGGAGCTGACCAGAAAATGCTGAGATGGAGCTATTAAACTTACCTTTAATTGCAACAAATCTTGGTCTGGAAGGTATAAACCCCACCTAATTGCCTTTTTTTTTTTTTTTTTTAAACCCATTTGTTTAACAGAGCCATCAACAATTTTCCTCCCTGTAAATCTTTCTTCCAAGACATTAATGATTTTGGACTGAACTTCCTGCAGGCCAGGGAGGAGCAGGGAGACATTTTGGCAACTCAGCCGTAGCATGGGCAGGAGGAGGAGAACTGCTGGAAGGACTCTGTGATGTGCACAGGCTTTTCTGTTCGAATACTTTTGTTCTGATTCCTTTATCTGCATGGAGGAAGGCAACTCATCATTTAAAGCCATATAAAACCTGACCTTATGAGGGTTTAAAAGGCTTTAATTATTTTTTAACTGCTGTTATTTGCTGGATGCAGTACGGGTGGTGACTGAGCCCCATCCACCTCAACTTTTTTTACTGAGTCATGGTGATTTCACTCCCTGCAGAGGCTGGCAACTCCCTTGAGCACCCTGTGGTGCTGTTTCATGAATCAGAGTGTGCAGATACAGGTGGTGACTTGCCCATAACCTTTTTCTGGGTCTCTATCACCTGACTGGAAGTTTACCAGTGTCTGATTTGGCGCTGTCCCTCCTTTGGAGTGGCTCTTCTAGAGGGTAACAGTGCTCCTTCTCGGTCAGCTTCTGCTGAAATGCAAACCCACAAATCCCTTATGTGGGCACTCCAGTGCTATTGGGAATGTTTTGTCCAGGCAGAATCATAGAACCAGTAAGGCTGGAAAAGATCTCCAAGACTATGAGGTCCAACCTCCAGAGATGAAAGTTTTTTGGGGAAGAAAGCCCCAACATGAGGCAACCTTGCTGTTAGTGTTCCTTGGGGAAACAATTTGCATTATTTTCCTTAACTAATGCTGATGAGCCTGTCACAAGTGTGTTTTCCTGCATAGCTGACAAAACATTGCAATGCATTGATTGCAACAGTAATGAAACAACAAATGTGATTCTCTGAACTTTTAGGAAGGTGAGTATTGCTATTTGTATTTTAGTAAAACTTGGGGTTTTTTTGCTGTGGATCTAAAGGCATACTGGGCACCTTCACAGAATATGCAGTGGGTGAAGATTGAGACATAGCACAGAATCACAGAGTGGTGAGATGGGAAGGCACCTCTAGAATTCATCTTGTCCATCTTCCCTGCTTGAGCAGGGCCGCTGAGAGCAGGCTGCTCAGAGCTGTGTCCAGGTGGGAGACACCACAACATCTCTGGGCAAACCCTTTGTGCCCAGAGTGCTCAGTCCCCTTTGCAGCAGAAAAGTGTTTTGTAGTGGTAAAGAGACCTTTTTCTGTCTCACTTTGTGCCCACTGACTCTCCTCCAGTCACTGGGCACCACTGAAAAGAGCCTGGCTCTGTTCTCTTTGCACCTTCCCTTCAGGGATTTATAAACATTGACAAGCCCCCCTTGAACTTTCTCTTCACACTAAAGATCCTCATCTCCCTCAGTCTCTCCTGACAGGAGGGAGGATTTAATCCCTGAATGCTCACCTGTGCTTTGGCTGAGTCACTTCCCTGTCACACCCTGGGCATCCTGGCAGCCCTCCCGGGGCACCCAGCCCTGTGCACCCCCAAGCTGCAGCCTGGGGATGTGGGCAGGGTAAACCTGGCAGAGCTGTTCCAAGTGTAGCTGGCACTGTGCAGAAGCTGACCATTTTGCAGGGGGTCTTCTTGTAGGATGCCTGTGGCAGCCAGTGCACCCAAATTTTTCCCTTTTATGCTATATATCCTGTCTTCAGTGTGGGTCTGAATTGTTGCATACTCTCAGCCTTTCTCTAAGAACAAATGTAAACAACCCCCAATAACTTAGAGGAGGAAAGGTCTACTCTAACTGAGACAGAACTACTTCTATCACTCCTATTTGCACTATGTCATGTTCGTGGATCTGGCAATGTCAGTAGGAAGTGGTACATCAGCAGTGAAGGAAGTTTTTTTATGTGAGAAAGACATTTCTAAAATGCTTTGATTGATTCCCCCATCCGTGAGTGCAATGGACAGTACCCAAATTTATCAGGCAGCTGTGGATTGCCAGTGCTCACTAAAATCATTTCCCTGCAGCAGCTGCCTTTGCAGTGATTGCAAGACACCAATTTTAGTAACACCGAAGTGAAACTTTTCACCAGAACTCTAAGCCCAGGGTTAGAAATTCATTGGAAAGTATCACCAGAGCTACCCTGAATCCCAAGCTATGTCCTGCTTCTCCAGTGCGGTGGTGCATTTGCTCCCCTCTCTTTGGGGCTGCTCTACAACATCAGGGATTCCTGTTAGGACCTAAGTGATGCATTTTGAGCTGTCCTGGACCACAGTGGGCTGTGCCAGCACCTCCCTGTGCGTGCGATGCCTCTCAGAGCTCACGAGCCCTCGAGTCTGTGATTCTTGGAGGGCTGTTGCCGAAAGCTGATGACAGGGCCTGGGCTGATAACTCCATTCCTCCACCCACTGAGAGATGCAAAGGCATCCAGTGTGAGCATTTCACTGCACCTGAGGAATTTTTAACAGGTACCTTTGTACAGACAGATACAGGGATCTCTGTGTCTGTGTGTGCATGCAAGTGAATTAATTCAAATACCCTCTCAAGTACAGTAGCCACGGTGCTATCTTGAATCTGTAATTAGGTCGCTGTAGTAATTGTAATAAATCCTATTGAATCACTTTATAAATATTGAATTAGTCAGTGATTAAGTGCTGCTAAGCCTTTTTGCACCCTTGTGCTTTTGCATTACCCTTTGCACCTTTGCTGTTTTGCATCCCTGGTCTCAGTATAAATTATTCTGAACTGGTTCTAATCCGATTTTCCTTTGTGTGCTTCACCTGTGTAGCAAGCAATGGAGTAAATCTTGCCACTGAACTCTGTTAAGTGACATCCTTACAAATCTATGTCAAAACCTGCCTTCACTAAGACCTTTGGCAGTGATTCCTTAAGCAGCCTAGCACACTCATTTGCCACATCCATAAGCACACGCTTTAACTGTGCTCAGAAGAGCCTTGAGTTAAACCCTGTGAGGGCTTTCTCCAGTTCAGCAGTTGTGCAGTGATTGCTGCTTATTCCTTGCTTTTAGGGCCTTTCCTCTCCTCTGAATTTTGGAGTTCTTCCATTGCAGTTATTGGAAAAGAGCTGAGACACCACCTTTGATCCAGATAAGAACCCTGACAGCTCGGATCACCTGAGATTAGCCACACAAAGGAAGCGGGGGTGGCTGCTCATGGAGGAGAGTGCAGGAAAGTTGTGATGGGTGAGGAAATGCCCTGGTCTGGCAGCAATCCAGCCCTTTTCACTCTGAAGTGCTGATAGAAGCTGTCAGATCCCTGTCAGCCCAGCCTCACGCGATTCTTTCTGAGTATGAGCAAACAAGATACACCAGGGTGGTGTCCAAGGAACTACCCGAGAAGATATTTACATTTAGTAACAGGGAATAGCTGATTTTTAAATGGGGTGGATGATGGCTCATTGTTGTCATTGCTGCTATAATACCATTAGCAGTCTTTTATTTAATGGCCTCATTAAAATAGGTGCTCTCGTGTGGAGAAGGAGGTGTAATAAATGTTGGGAGGGGTGAGTTAAAAGCAGAAGACTGGTGGTTGTAAACAGGCTCCAGTGACCCTGCAGCTGGGAATAACTCCTGGTGAACCTGTGTGAACAGCAGGCCAGTGATCCTCTAGCATGGGCAGGGTTTAACAGTGCCTTTGTCTCTTTGTCTTGTGCCTCTGCCTGGGTGCTGCTTCGGGCATCCCCCGGTGAGGTGATGGAAATAAATATTCTCTTTGTGTTTTAGTTCTGAGTTTGTGGCTGTCCCAGCTGCCTGTGCTGACTCACACACGTAGAAATGGCAAGTAACCACGTTTATGCAAACAGAGTTGTTTGCTTTTATTACACTCTTACACTCTTAAGTTCAAATTTTTTTCTCATTTATCTACAGACTTGCATCTTACAGCAGAGTTTTCGTTGTGGTTGGTGTGTATGGGCTCTGTAACTCTCTGCAGAGTTACAGAATCTTTGCAAAAAGAAGGGGTTCTGTAGCTCCCTGCAGATCTGTTTCCAAATGGAATTTTACAAACTCCTTTGGCAAGAGAAGACAAACATGTGCTGAAGCCAGTTCAGGGCAGGCATAATGACAATTTGATTCTCTTTTATTCAAAAAATCAAATTATTAACAGAGCTGGACTATACTAACAATCTTGTAACAAAGAATGCACCTTTTAAATAGCTTTAAGAAAAGCAGCCAACTTAACCATGTTTTAAGAAAAAAGAGAGAAAATATGGGGTTTTTTTTCCTTCTTATCACTGTTAGAAGTATAAAAAAGCTTGAAAAACTGTCTGCTGTCATCAAACAGTGAAGATCTCAGGCCTCACCTTTCCCTGGATTATGGGCAGGGCATACTGCCATTTGTCCTTCAATTTTGGCATAATTTGTTCTTGATCTTCAAGCTATTTCTTTAGCTGGAGATATGTTCCAACCTTCCTAATGTATTTGTGTGACCCCCACAGAATATTAGCACTACCCAGCTGTCAGCTGTGGACTTTCAATAAGAAAGTATTGTACTTCTAGGTCTTTTGGTTGTGGAATTAAATTGCAGGGTTTAAACCTAGTGCATATTCTTTTCTGAATTTTCTGAATTCTTCCTTAGGCTCATAATCTATAAAGCCTGATGACAGTGCTTTAAGAGAATAAATTTATTGCTGATCTTTAGTAAATTGGAAGGAAAGTGGAATTGTAAGTGGTGGGGGAACCAGGAGAAAGTTTAGGAATGGCTTCTGTGTCGGAGGTGCAGAGTGTGAGATTAAACATGGGAAATGAGAGATCCAGAAAGGAAGGAGAGAGGCAGGAAAAGCAGGGAAGTCATACTCTTAAATGTAAACGTGTTTTTCATCTGAGTCCCACTGGAGGCAACAAAGTACTTTAAAAATGAATAACCAACAGCACAGTTGCTCTTAAAGCTCATCTTATTTTATCGTAGATCCTTTGCTGACATTGTTTCCTTACTGACGTCAGCAGAGGTTCCAAAAGCAATGGGAAGCAGCTGCCTGTTTCAAATACACGTTGAAGCCATCAGTGCACAGCCTTTCCCTGGGATATGCTTGAGACCAGCCCAATGTGTCTTTTCATCACGAATTTTAATCACCAATTGCTGGCTGTGTTTATATTTGCTGCAGTGGGACGTGTACTAGAGCAGCTGTATCAGATAAGGGTGCTCAGTAATATACAACTGGCTTTTCCAAATCCATCAAACTCACTTTCATCTTAAATACAATGTTATTCATTTTTCCTTTTTTTTTTTCCTCAGGCACTGTCAAGATTTTTCTCTTTTCATATTTTAGGGGATTACTTTCTTTTGAGGAAATAAAGTTCAAAGTCCATTGATGTAATTTCTTATATTTATTTATATTGATATTTTGTGCTAGTGTATTAGGTTAGATGATTTTTACACAGTGAACTTTCATTGCATGATTAAATTGATATCTATTAACTTTAAAAATTGACCTCTTTTTGTTTTTTTTCTCCCTAAGTGACACTGGGAAAAGCTGAGCTTTACCTGAAATCATCTTGTTTCTACAAGGAATTGTGTGATTGCTGCTGTTTTTTCAGTCTGTGCCTGGTCAAAATTGTCTCATGTAGAGAAGCACAAAGAATCTGAACTAGTACATGAAGAAAAAAAATCATTTAACTTAATATACAGTGGAGTGCAAGGGCATCATGTTTAGGTGAGGCAATGTGTGCTGCAGGCTTTGGTCATTTAAAACCCCTTCCTTCTCATATTTCCAAGTAGGGAAGAAAAGAACGTTGTCTAAAGAAGGCTCCTGATCACTGCAAGGGCCCTGAACCCAGTCCTCTGGGCTGGAGTCAAAACAAAAAGGGGAAAGTAAATATCATATGTGGCCTGGTTCGGGAAGGAGAACACCCAGCAATGTCTGAAAGGGGGAAAACAGACATTGGCACAGAAATGCAGCACCAATAAATAAAATACAGAACGTATTTCATTACAGGATGGGTGTATTTCTGGGTTCTTCATATCTTCCTGGACCTGCAGAGGGTGCAAAATCTCCACATTGCTCAGAAGAAGCCGAATTATTTCATTCCCCCTGTATATTTTGATTCCCTGGTAAGTTGCAGAAACGCTTCACCAGCGCCAAGATCCTCACTAGAAACTTCATTGTAAGAAAAACGGAGATAAAAGCATTTATTACTGCAATAATTAGGGCTGTTGCCATTTAATTTGCAGAACTCTTTTATTCTTCGATATCTGAACCTAGTGCTCAGCAATTCTCTCTAGCCTGGTGCAATTTGGTCCCTTGTCACCTTCTCTCTCTCCCTAATAATAAGCTTTCCTCTTCATTTTCTGTTTCATTTCTGTTTTTCTGCTCTCTCTCTTTGATTTTACTCTGGGTATTTCTTCTGGCTGACTCTTTCTCTTGGAATTCTTGCTTCCAGCTTTATGTGGTTTCTTTCACATCGTGAAAACAGTGGAGGTAAATGACAAACTACACGGCTTTGGTTACACATTTTATTTCCACATAATTTCAGCAGTATCTAGAATAACAGAATAAAATATCTGAGGCATTATTATGCTTTCACTCCATTTATTTTCACTGATTTAGCAGAGCTCTTCCATGTGAGAAAGTGTGACAGCAATGTTTAGGGGTAAGACTGCTTTTTAAGTGTAGGGGTTCCTGGGACAAAGCTTTTCTGCTTTCAAAGAAAGCCATTCTGTTCTGCAAATCAAAACACGTGCTTAACTACCACTCAATTAGAGCAGCATTATTAGGCAAAAAAAAACCCCCCTCACACTTAAAATACCTGTCAAGGGAGGGGCGAGAAAGTTTTAAGTGTGTGGTGGTAAAACTTGTCTGACTTGTCTAACTTTCCATGTTTCATAACAAGGATTTTTTTTGTTTGTTTTTCTTTTTTTTCAGTTTGTTTATTTTTGTTCATTTGTGTTTGGTTTTTTTAAAATTCATAGCTCTGTTCACACCAGCTGTGAGAGGGCTGGGTTACAACACTGTTGGAGGAACAGCAGCCTTTCAGATGGGTGGGTTTTACATGATAAGCCTTGGTGCAGGGAGGAAAGGGCACTTCAATTTAGGTCTCTGTATTTGGTCAAAGGGAGACTTCTGTGGGGTTCTTTTTAAGTAAATCTCGTTCGTTTTCTGGCTGCAACAAAAACTCCTTTTGCAATGACCTGCTTATACCTCATCTTTGGGGTGATGGGAGAAAAAAATCGACCTGGATGCCAAGAGGCAAAATTGTGCTTGTGCCAAGGGCCAGCACAGATCCTCATGTTCTCTGGGGCTGCAGATGATGGTGATACTGGAAGGAACAGAAAAACCTCCTTGAGTCTTGTCCTGATCCTGCTGAAAAACAGTAGGAACATTTCTTCTTGCCTCTGATACCTGCCCAGTGCAAGTCTTTTGGTCAGGAGTTGCAAAATCAGTTGCTTGGATAGCATAATTCATATTTGGAGATTTTTAATAACTCTGATTAAGTCTCAGCATGCAGTTTCTCTAAGATGAAAATGATTAATTGTAAATAAGCTGCTTGATTTGAAGATGTTATTAGGGTAATACTGCAGTAGCTCTATTAACATCATAATGATGATCTTGTTATCCTCTTTGATTCCAAGAATGGCAAGATTTCGACCTGCAAGGGAGAACACTGCATCATTATATAATTTGGTAGGGAAGAGAAGTACTACTCTCCACAAATGAAAGATTAAGGTCTTGGGGCCTGTTATGTACCTGTCTGCAGCTCTGTTATAAACCAGTGATATTTATATTTTAATAATTTAGGGAGAGGTGTGTGAGGAGCTGCCTGCCCTTTGTGCAGCAGGGTGGCCCTTCCTTGGGGCTCCCATTTGTGATGATCATTTCCTCACAGGGGCATGCAGTGCAAGCAGTGTGGCAGAGGAAACACTAATGATGGAGCTTGTTGCAATCCATGAATATTAGGTGGTAGAGGCCTGAGGATCATGGAATTATTTTGCAGTCTTCTTTGTTAATTAATCATAGATCTGATGCCATGATGCTTTTT
>VZTH01013386.1:1935-32846 GCA_013397815.1 Aleadryas rufinucha | reverse complement strand
GGAATTGTCTTTTTTTATGACACTGATGGTCCTGCTGCTTTAACAAGTACTGTCATTTGTCACTGTCTTGATGTACACATTTCTTCTTGGGGGACATAGAGAGAAAGAAGGCATTAGCATCTTTCATACTGGAAGACATTGTTGCTTTTTGCACATTGGGAAGCATAAATCGTGGTTTCGCCACTGAACAAAACTTTTCCTGTTAATTCGGCAGGCATCGCTTAAATGAGAGATCTGAGAATTAAGTTTTGTGTGCTTTTGGTGAAGTATCTTTTATTGACCACTGTTTTCACTGTAATAGGTATTTATAATGAAAAATAGTAATATTGCTGAAACTTCAGGAGATAGTAAGTGAGGAGATCTGAGTTAAAATAGCTTCAGTGGGATCAAGATGCCTGGGCTTGCTTTTTCACTGGTAGAGCTCCAAAAGAGATGCTGAATTTAAAGCTGGGTTTTAAAATACCTATATTGAAGTGAGAAGAAAGAGACACTAAGAGCTTCCTTGACACCTGCTGTCAGTAGGAACAAAATACATCCAGTAAGGTTACAGAGACAGTCTTTGGAGATGTCGAGTTCCATAAATACTTCATTTCCAAACATTTAGAAAGGTATGGCCTAATGCATAGCCAGTTAACAATGTGTGACGTTAGATTTCTACAGATTGCAATGCTTGGAAAATTATGGTGACCCTAATTGTGAGCATCTATTTCAGCTGTAAAGATGTAAAACTAAGTTAAAACATCAGTTAGTTTTTTACTGAGTTTTTACATATCTTAGACCTTTTCAACTGCAAAGGGAAGGCCAACCCTGTCCAGCCCTGCTGAGGTTGTCTCATTTCATGCCTTTTGTCCAGAAAATGGGGTTTTTAAGGCTCCTCACATAGATGTCTTTGGAAAACTTTTATATTGTTTTGGCATTTTCTCAATTTATACAGAAGAGGTAGTTATAGAAGACTGAAAAAGGCTGAGCACAGGAAAAAAAAAATCAGTCATAAAACTAAGAAATGAAAGAATGCACAAAATATCATGGGATTTTTGCCAGGAAAGAGAAAAAAATGAAAACCTGGGGCAACTAGAGGAGTGAGATGAATCCACTGTTTTGTCTGAAGCTCATATTGGTCAGGTAACTAAACATGGGGGGAAAAAAACTCTTAAGAACACTCCTCCAACTGTATGCATAATTTCATATTATAAATGCAAGTATATATAAAGTTACAGATGCTAAGGCACCTTACTTCTTCCCCTGCTTTCCACCAACCTTGTCAGTAATATTATTGTGCTGCTCTGGTTATGACTTACAGGGCATGCAGTGGTGAGTGACCAATGTTTAAACATTCATTCAATATTAGCATGTATAAGAAATGTGGGATACTTTCATTAATTGGATGAGGGTTGTGTGTGTTTCATTTAAAAGCTGCAGTGATCACTAATGGAATGACCTCAAAGTCGTTATCTGTTAAGAAGCAGGAGAAAAGATTGTTCTTCATGTTCAGTTGTATTTGTCATTACTTGTGAATATAATTTTCAGATAAAATATAGTTTTAGCTCTCTAACTACTCTAAGGTTGGATGGGTAAATTCTTTCAGCTATCATTTTATTTTGTCACACTGACTCTAAATAGCACATTTTTTTGGCCAGGTTTATTTATAAGCATGGTTTTTAAATGAAGTACACTGAATACTGTTCCTTATTTCATTTTTTTTTTCCTTCTGTGTCTTCTTTAAATTTTCATAGCCTTTCCAAAGATGGTGTAGACAGGAAGGCTACAAATATTTCAGATACCGTAGCATTACTCAGAAATCCACCAATTGGTATTGCAAAAATACAGTGTGCTGTATGTACCAGGTAATTCAGAGCACAATTCCTTTGGGATTTGTGTTTTTTCCTCAGTCTTATTTCCCCCTTGCCCTTCCTGACATGCAGATGTTTTTGCTATTGGGAGACCAGACTAGTTGCTCTGATTCACATCATCATTTTATTTGACTACCACTCTTGCCTCTCAGCAATCTAATAACTGAATGTGCACAGACAAAAAAAATCAAGGATTTACTAATTTAGTAATAGAAGTTATTTATTCCCTTCTCTCTTAGAAGGTTTTCTTCAAACAAGGATCAGTAGCAACATTGTATGACTCAGGTAACGATGTGCATAATATCGACTTCTGCTGAGAGTGGCAGAAGTTGATATAGATTTCAGGAATTTCCTGAACAGCAGTTGTATTACCTGGTATCTGGATAAAGTCTTGAGGCATAGCAAAGTTTTACCTTGACAGTTTTTCTGTTCTGATTGAATCAAGAGCATCTTTGGTTTGACTTTGATTTTATAAGTCGGCACCATGGCCAGACCCAACCCTTTTGAGTCGGGAGGAAGCAGAGGGCACCATGAAGGGAGCGAGCTGTTGCTCCAGGAGACAGAAATGAGCACGATGTGGTAACAGAGAAGAGACTGCTTCTGCTTCTCTTCAGTAAAACTCTCTGATTTTTCAGGATAGTAATGGCGCTTTCCAAGGGCTGAGGACTGAAATACACTATATCCAAAAGCACTATTCTGTCTCTTTAGGTCAGAGTTTTTATCTGTCTCACATAATATATTAGGTAGAAGTAACAAATACAGGAGTTTAAAAGAAGGAAAAAAAAAGTGTCCTGGATATCTACTCAGATTAGTGGTGCATGTAGCTTATTTAGAAGATTTTGTAGGTTGCACTGAATCAGTTGACCAAAGCAAAAGGTAATAAATGTAACCTCCTAAAAAGTATTTAAAGAGGAAGAAAGAAAAATGCTCTTTTCTGAAGGAAGAGGAATTAGATGAATGATGAGGAAGATTTTCGTGTATCAAATGGTAGCACCAAGACTGATTTATTTTAAAAAAATTTCCACATATATTGTTTGGATAGGTTTTTTCATTGAGATCATAGAAAATCCAGGACAGCCTCTCTTGGGTGAGCCTTCCTTTTCTTAATATCGTACTTGTTTTCATTCTCATTTAATATTTAAGTTCCATCTTTGTCACCCTGATAACTGGGCATTTATTACTGGTATTCACAGAAGAGGGCAGGTGGATGAAATATTTCAGGTGAGTCATCTGATCTAATTTGGAAAGCTTTCTGTGAGGGAAGAACAACTTTTGATTTATAAGGGAAGGTTGTCTGTTATAAAGATATACATGTTGGAATTTATTATCAAGAATCTGCTTTTAATTTTAGAGATTGTTTACCTAAACTACTGTGTGTCACAGCTCAGGACAAATTTCTACTTAGCATTTAATTTTAGATACTTGCCATAGTGGACAGTAAAAAATGGGTCCCCAGAATTCGTGGCATCATTATGAATCTTACCTTCTGGCAGCCCCTGCCTGCAGTTTGTCTTTGAAATCTCCTTGATGCTTGTTAACCCTGCTCTGACATGTAACAGCTCCCGTTTGTTTATTGGACTTTGCTCATTTATGAAAAAGTACAGGAATTATTAATGGTTTAGTATCTATTAATGTATTACTTGGGTGGAATTCAAATTCTAGTATTTATGGTAAACCCCTTTATAATGAAATGAGCATAGAAACAAGAAGGCTCATTCTTAAGGTTAAGTGTCTTTTGCTATAAGAACAATTGTCTGTAAAATATTATCTTACCAGCTTTTTATTTATAGCAATAAATTAGAAATAAGGACTTTATGTATGAAGGGAAAGGATTAAGAATATTTGTGTAGATGATAGAGAATAAATAACCTGATTCAATGACCTGTGTATTGGGTATATTGTCATGGACTCTGGTTTTCTGTAGGAAGCTGATACGACTCTGCATCCAGCAGTGAGTTCCTGTCACAGGATTGGGTTCATGTAGTGTGCCAGAGCAGGTAGCAAGTGCACCTTCTATGTCAGATCTGAATGCCCAAAAGCTGAAACCAATGCCAGGAAATGCAACTATTCTGTGATTTGGTTTTGATCTTAAGGGCTTAATTTTGTTTTAGCTTCCCTGGTGTAGTGCAGGAGGAATATATATTCTCTTGCACTGTGTAAACCCCATGTTTTTGCTTTCTCTTGAGGGAAGTACATGGAGCCTTGGGCTTGGATTGGCATAGTTAGCATGTTTTTAGATTATAATGTAGAACATAATGACAATACGAGGTTCAAAACAAAAGTCCGTACAGCTCAATACTCTGACAGTGGCCAGCAATAGAAGAGAAGAGAACAAACCCAGGGAAATATATAATGGTACTTACTGTACGTTTTCAGTGATTTGCAGGGACAGGGTGAGAGAGAGGTATTAGTGCATTTGAAAGACATCCTGTTTATATGAGCACTGCACAAAAAATCAAGCAGTGAGCAGTTCTGGTGTATGTAATAGATGTTAAACTGGGAAAGGACAGAGATAGCTGTGTGAAGCCGAGTGAATGAATGCTGTACAGTTTATAAGTCAAGAGATGATGGGAGCAATTCTGGGTAATGTAAATAGCACTACAGTTTTTGTTAATTTGGCTGAACTTTTCACGCTATGAGGAACATGCAAAAGAAGTGCTTTAAAGGTAATGGTATTTCTCTATTTTTATAACTTTCTTTTTAGTAGTATTTTATTCCATGAAATGTTAATGTTGAAAATATTCATCATCAATGCTAAGTATGAAAAATAGTAATCAAATTCCATGGTTCTTCATATAAGCCTATCCATCACAAGGCATGTCGTGTGGCTATATATCAATTTTAAGCATTAAAGTTACACAGTATTATCTTAGCATTAGGTTAACTGTCAAATAAAAATAAAAATTAATAAGCTGGAAAAAAGAAAGAAGAGAAGACATTCCTCATTTAAAATCCTCAACTGATCTGGCATAATTGAAATGTCTTTTAGCAGAAATGTTAGCTTTAACTCAGATAAGACTCAGCTCTCAATACCATTTTTATGGTAGTCCAATATCGAATAATTCTTAGGGTACAAAACCTACCAGATATAAATGCTGATAAGGGTCCAGGCTTCCTCCTTGTATCTCATTGACAAAAAGCGTATGTTTGGAATTAAAGAAGATCCGGGCAAGCTTTCAATATTGAGATGTCTGCCTGTTTGCTCAGAGAGATTAATGAGCTTTAGTCCATGTAGTCTGCAGTTTTCAAACTTTGCTGCCATTTTTGTTGCAATCCTTCTGAGACATTTTGGAGTTTGGGCATCTGGCTGCAACATTAAAAAAAAAAAAAAAGGAGGTGTGAGGAACCGAACACTGATTTTACTTTGCAGTTTAATAACTGATAGATTTGTCTGATTAAATACACATCTAGGACTAGGTGGAATATAGCTTTCTTTCTCTTTTCTTTCCTCTCCCCACCTTCCTGTTCTTTAGATACCCTAGATGAGGTATTTACTCTCTGAAAGTATCAGAATAATAGAATTTTGTTGTAACATTCTCATTTGCTTTGATTTGGTTGAATGTGATATGGCAAATATCCTCCTTAATGTCTTTTCCTAAAATTAAACATATCTAAGGAAAGAAGTTGTGCAAATTCCACCTCATATTTAATTTGAAATACTAAAAACACATGTATTTCTTTGATATGACTTGTCTTAACAATAATCCAATGCAAGGAAATATTTTTAATGAGTCAAACCTTTACATTTCCAAGCCTTATGCAGAGCCAGACTTTTTTCATCAGTGTTGCCTCTGTGTTGTTCTAAATTGCTTGTTTTTGTCACCAGAGTTCTTTTGCATATAACTCCAGTGTATTTGCATGGCACTGAAGTCAATATATATCACTTCTCCTTCTATTGTTTGTATTCATTTGTTTTATATTTGCTGAATGGGCCTTGCTTGTAATGAGATTATTAGCAATACAATTGTAGTCTTCATGAAGTTTGCACATTTGTGAATTCAGATTCAACATACAAAATTCTAGTAAAGCAAATAAACACCCTCCACTTGGTTCACTTTGACACTAAAATATGCCTTTGATGGTGATGTTTTTGCTGGAAATCAGGTTTAAGCTGTAAAATAAAGTAGATATTCAGAGTAAGTTTAGTTTTGATCTCATTTCTGCAATATTTGTCTTACTTAAACAATTTTTAATATTTCAATTACATTTCAATATATAGAAACCATTTTCCCCTTGCTACAAAAGGAACATATTGGTGTTGTTAACATAGCATATTCCTTTCACTGCTTCCACTAATTGTTCTCTGCTTTGCTTTAAAGTATGAGAGAAACTTGGATTTCTGTCCAGTGAGTTGATGAACAGAAATTAAAATGGTTTCTTCCCATCTCTAATTTAAAATTAAAAAGTGAGCTAAAATATTTTTCTTAATGCACTGTGAGCTTGAACAGTAAGCAAATATTTCTGTTCTGGTATCAATCAGAGAACGAGCATAAAAAATATTTTGTCTGCTGGTCATGGGATGCAGATAGGAATGACATTGTATTGAGAGACAATCAGGTGAAGCATTATGTTAGTAGTTCAGAAAATCTATGAAATATGAATATCACTGCCAAATAAGTTCTTTAACCTTGCACTATAAATGCTTAAGATTTTGTTCTTTTCAAGTGGGATGACAAAAGACCAAAACATTTCTAATACAAATGTCTAATGCATTACTGTCATAAATGTTCTCTGAATGTGTATATATAGAAAGAGAACAATGGGACTGCAAGGTACTGCATACTCTGATAAAATTCACCTACCAGCTGAATAAGTGATCTGAAAAGCACCTGCTTCAGGCCTAGAATCTGTATAATCATGTTGTTTAATTTTTGATCACTGTCAAAATTGGCTTTTAGTTTGTTGTTTATAATTCCTGTGTGAATGTTTGATATTGGCAGAGGTCTTTAATAAGAGGTTGCTAACTCCACTTTCCCAAGTATTAGTTGTATAATAGGCTTAATTTAACATGATCAATATTTGGCAAAATCTCATAAAGCAAAAGTTTGAAATAAATGGCTAATTTTCACTGTTGTGAAAGACTGGAAGTAGAATACCTCAGCGTCCTGTAGCTCTGTACCAGTGCAGGTAAGCAAAAAGCTAACAATATGTGTTGCTGCTGACATTTTTAGGTTAGCAATGACCCTTTTTCAGGTATTTTTATGATAGGTGTGTAAGCAATGACAGTGCATGAAATGCATTGTTGATGAAAATAATGCACATTAGTTTGAAAGAAATGTTACTGTTCACGCATCTGACAGTTCAAAAGTAACTGTCCAATTATAGAGATGTACCTGAGTTTTGTCCCGTGTGAAAAATTAAGACTAGTAGAACTTTTCAATGGAGTGGCCTTACCTATAAAGATATATTGAATTTGGTCACATTACCTAGATTAATTAATGCACATGATATTTGTAATAAAAGTTTGACCTTGAGTGTACCATATTATAAAACTAATTCCAAAATTGGTTCTCATGTAAAATACAGTATGGCTTTTGTCTTGATTTCAACAACTAAACCAAACCAGACTTCACACAACAGTGCTAATAAATGGTATGAGACCTGGAAAAACTCAGGAACGGAGCAGGAAGAGATTACAGTAGCTTTATGTTAGAAAGGGCACAAATAAGAAAATAGCATGCAAACTCTTAATTTGTCTAGAAAAGAATACAAGGCTCTGTCTTTATAACAGTTCAGTTAAACAGAGACATTTGCAACTGCTAAGTGTCTTCATGAAGGGTGACTACATTATGCATTTTGGTATGGAGTGGATAAGTTTATATGAATGATAAGAAAATCTGCAGTTGATAAAAGGGTGTTCAGAAATGGTGAAGTAACTTGTTTCAGTGTCTGAACCAAATTAAAATGTGTGGAAAATCTTAACTTCTGTCTAGTCTATTCTGAAGCAATTCCTTAATGTCATTTAAGACAATGTGGGAAACTGTATGAACTGAGAGGGATGATCCCAATGCTGTTTTAACCCATTAATATTAGACTAATCTAACCTTTTAACAGAATATCAACATTTAATATTCACGTGTTTAAGACTGAGCTAATCTTACATACAGAAACTATTGGATCTTGTGAAATGAGGGAGATGAATCATGAAAGCTCTGGAATCTTCTTAGCCATGTCACTTCACAAAGGACGTGGGTTTTGCCAGTCTCAAAGTAGGTAACACAGCCTATTTTCTCTTCAGGAAATTTTCAAATAATGGTTTACAGGGACTCATTGGTAAAATTAGAAACATGTATAAGTAGAAAGATATAAAATAAGTGGCTAGGTACTTCTCGACTCTATACATGACAGTATCTCCAAATATGACAATGATAAAATGTATAGAACAAATGAACAACAGAATGATGTAATAGCAATTTTACTAATGTCCTGAATCAGTCTTACTTATCTATAGTATTCAGTGTGAATTCTACTTGCAACAGTGTTATACCTGTTAGGCAGTTTCTTAAAGGCACTATGTTTTTTATATAACATTTTGTCCCTTTAGAAATTATCATGACGCATGTCAGGAGCTTTCACACTGAAAAAAATATGTCACATTAGCTTCCAAGTTTCTGATTGTCTAAATAACACGGTAACTCAACATACAGCTGTCTGGCATTTTGACAGTACAATAACCCATAATTCTTTCTGCCACTCAACACTTCAAGGTTAGCATTTTGTAGTTTGCTCTCAAGGAGTATTCATTTAAATTTTCAAGAGGCAAAGAGTTGAATGCTGTCTTATACTGCTCTTTTGATTTATTTTTTATTTACTTTTCTACTGTATTAAATTTTTTTAACTAGATATACATGTATTTTATTTTTAACCTTTAACTTTCCAGGAGGTAGGATGTTCATCTGCATCTCTGTTTTTCAGAAAGTGGGGGCAGTGAGTATTTACAGCAGAACTTGCTATAGCAGGAGTTTGTTTTGCGTCATAGGGAAGCATCACCTCCCTTCGTATATTGCAGGGGACCACAGATTGCTTAGATATTGAACATTTTTTTTCACAGGAAACTTTGAAGTGAAACAGTGGCCTTTGGGAAGAGCTGCTTTCAATTCCAAGCTTACATCTTGCGATTTTGAGTGAAATGGAAATTTTGAAATTCATAGTGAGGTGTTTGAGCAAAGTTTTGTTTGTGAACTTAATATAGTTTAATCTTGTTGGGGCTGGTTTGTAAATTAATTGTTAATTTTGGGGAAATCATTCTTAAAAAGTCTGAGATATAGATTATTTTTCTAATAACAGGAAGTTTCTGTTGAGAAAATGTGGGCTAATATGTAATGCCAAGTGTACATTAGAAATTTTAATATTGTAGATTTTGGTGTAGATAACATTTTAAATATTTGGTGGAGGTTACTCCTTATTTAAGTGTTCTGGCCTGCATTTGAGCATATCAGTACACATGTTCAAAGACCACCTGTCATTTCTGACTGAAATTCTTGGTAAAGAAAACATAGAAAGGTAACTGTGACTAAATATCCATCATTTTTGGAGCACTCCACCTTGGGCAAACTTTTAGAATCATTATCCTGTTAATACAGCGTTCATTGCTTGGTGAAGACATTCAGGTATAAGGCCAGGAATTGTGTTAGTTTTTCACAGATCCACATATTGAAACTTGACCTAAACATGTCAGAACCTCATAAACAGAAGTGCTGCTGACATTACTTTTATGGCTATTTTGAACTTAGTGTTGCAAGCCACACCATGTATATTTATGCCCACAATGATTACTGTATTAAAAAATATTTATGTTTTAGAAAATAAATAGGTTTTGTGTCTTGCAAGGGAATGAGATAAAATACAAATATAACATGATTTAGAATACAGAGAAAACATATTTGGTCATTGAACAAAACCCNTCCCCCCTTGATAGACCTTGATAGTCTCTGGCTATCAAGAATTAATTACAGCTTTTAAAGAATCAAACCCCCCATGTATTACCAGTGTGTGTGCATGTGCAGAGTATAAATATATCCTAGAAATGTGCAAGAATGCATTAAGTGGATTTTTTTTTTTCTTCAGTGCTATTACTTTTCATATGGTTCCAAGAGGAAAGTAATTCAGTCTTTAAGCCTTGGGAAAACAGGGTATTTTTTGAGCTCTTTAAAAGAGCATTTTTAACAGGTTTTGACTAAAGGAATTTTCAGCATCGTAGCTGGAAAAAAATGAGATGAAATTACCAACCATTTAAAATTCTCTATTGAGAAATTACCCAGCCTGGCAATATTACTGCAAGTTCCTCCCAAACACACACAAACTTTTACATGATCCTTTTTCACTCCTTTTTCCTCTTGTGCTGTTTTTCCTTTCACTTCATGAACTAAGCTGGAAAAGAGGGGGAAATATTGTAGTGGTTTTTTTTTAATCCTTAACTAGTAGTCCTAGTAACAGAAATTAAATACTCTTCCAAAATGTGCCTAAATACCTGGGTAAACACATGACAGTTGTTGTAAGAGAAGGCATCTGGAGGCTTCTCACTGAATTCTTTCTCAAGTGCTGTGTTAAACTTCTCAAGGCATAAAAATACATCAGTGGCAAGTGCCTTCTTCAAGGTGTAAACCCCAGCAGACAGTATGAAATGTATCTTAATAGAGCTTTATTGTGCTCACTCTCCTTGTCCACCTTTGCTTTGTCTTTATCTCTTGCTGTCTCTTACTTGCTGAGTTCTTTTACTGTCATTCTCATAAGTTTTGATTGCTCTTTCTGTTGTTACTCTTTTAGACAGGCTTTCTCTCCCTCTAAATCTCCTCTTTATCTTCTGGGGAGCATCCTTTCTGCTTCAGGGTTTTCTGTTCTTTGAATGATATTTGTACATGATAGAGAAGACGCTAGACCTCGAGATTATGTAAGTGACTGTGACATGCATGCACTTTTGTATGGCAGCTGATAATCTGGATATTGGGGCGTTTGTCAAGGGGGAGTAGAAATACTGCTGTACAGCTAAAGTGTGTGTTTCTTGTCAGGGTGTTGTTGATCGCAGGGCTGCGGTAGAAAGCACGGAGATCCTGAGCTGAGAGAGAGCCCTGTTGTGGCACATACTGCTGGTCAGTGGGTGAAGCTGCTGGGCTGTGTGTGGCTCCATAAATAAATGGACTGAGAGAAAGGCCATAAGATACAGGTGGGAGGGTGGCACAAGAGTATTGTGAGTCTTTAGAGGCCTCTTGCTTCTTGCTTTTTGGATTTCTTACAAGACTTCTTTTTTTTCTGTATGTGGAAGATGCCAAGTGTTTGGTTTTTTTCCATTTGTGATGTTTTGCATAACCAACTCCTATTTTTTGGCACTCACATAAAACACTTTGCCTTCTATATGGCCTCTTTAAACTTCACATTAAAAAAACCATTGTTCACAAATACAGCTTTGAGAATGATGGAAAGATCAGGTGCCTGTTTTGTCTCCTGCTGGAATTGTAGCTTACAAATCTGCAGGAATACTTTTGCTTAAAATTTTTGTTCATAAGAATAATAGCATGTTCCAAAGGGTACACCTGATGCATTTATTCATCTCACCTGGCAAAACCTCCTATCCCATCAATATGTCATCACCATTTTTATTTCCAATACCTCTCAGATGTTTAAAAAACCTTTGCCTACTATTCTATACTGAGCCTATATATTAGTTAACTCTGTACACCCATCACATCATATCTTGAAAATTTGATTATGAAAGCTGTGACATAGCGTTTTGTGATGCACTTGGCTACCAAAAATAGGCTTTAAAATATATATATGCCATAAGAAAAACAAAAATTAAAAAGGAAAACATTGGAGGCTGTGGATTTTAAACCATATATAATTATTTGTTTCTTGGATGCCTTGTGATTTATTAAAAATAAAAATAAAAAGAAGATTGAAACAAAGCAAGCATTTAAGAATGTGCCTGCAGCTCCTGTTCTCCAAGTAATTGAATACAGGATTTCTTCTCTAACCCTGTTCCAGCAAGAATATGCACTGCTTAGGTATTCATTTCAGTGGCATTGACAATACTGACAATATAATTGACCTAAAAAGTTCTGGATTTCCTGTTAATGCACTTTAGAAACGTACATCAACTACAAAAAAATCATTTCTATCTACATTTCACTTGATTTCCATTTTCAAGAAAGGAGGTTTCATCATTATTATTCTATTTGAATAGCACTGATATCTTGAGAGATGGAAGGAGACTTCTATTGTATGCAGGAGTACTTTATTTCGATATTTTCTTTGTCTGATTATACATGATAAACACACATTAGTGACATTCCGTGCATGTTTTGAAGATAAATGGGATATCTCTTTAAACCATTCCTGACACTTCCTAACCTGTGGGCTTAATGGCATATTCTTTCTTTGATTCAATAATTTGTCTGTCAAAAAAGCTGTGCTGACATTCTCGTTGTTGTGGGACTGAAATGGAAAGAAATCTCTTATCTTTAAGATAATTTTTGAAAAATCGAGGAGAACATTTTAGGATAAAAATGTTTTAAAAATGATTTCAGTTGGAAAAAAAAATGTAAGTGTTGACACTATACCAACTGCTAGATGGCAGGTGATAAAAGGAAGAATGTTATCTAAAACTGTAAGTCCCCTTGAATTAATTAGGGAATGTGTGAAATCTTAGAAATGAAGACAGTTTCTACTACTATGCCTTGCATAAGTATTAGTTCTGTTAAATAACTAGTAACTTTTAAAATAATGGACTATAGATGTTGCTAAAAGAGTCTGGTTTGCCAAACCTGCGTAGCTTCTCTGTGTAAGGCAAATACTAATATATGCATGCACAAATGAACATGTCCTTGTGTAGGTATATTGTCTGTGTATGTATTTATACTTATATGAATATACTGGTACACTGTCTATCTAAAATTATCTACTTGGCTCTGTTTTATTTACAGAACCGATAGAGAGAGGAGTAATTCAGACAGGCTATGCAGAACCGTTTCATTTTTTCTTGCACAGTCTGGTGTAAGGGGAAAAGTAAAGGGCGTAAACTCTGCATGAAACAAAACCTAACTCCCAACTCTCCCATTATATCTGATCAAGTAACATAGAGCAATATTAGAGGCCAAAGGTTTGAACACTATTATGTTTGTGGTAGCTGCTTTCCTGCTTTGGAAGTTTTCACTTGAACCCTGTGAGCTGGCTCTGAGTTCTGTCTGCTGTGCATGCCAGTATTTTCTTACCTTTTCTTAGGGGCATGACAGATGTAGCAATTCTAGTATTTTTTGCTCTTAAATTATTATGCTTTTATTAGAGGTAGATTAGGCAATAGGCTTCACAAGAGAATTAGCTAATTCTCAGTGTTTGATTGAGTACTCAGGTCTTCCTTTCTTTGTTGTTTTCCCTGAGTTTTATTTTTGCCAGTGAGCGCTCATCAGTGCTTTTTCCAGAGCTGAGGATTTCTTAGAGCTACTGTCAAATGTGCCTCTGGCTGGATGGCTGGCTAACAGGGATTGATCTTGCACAGGGTGTCTGCCTTAATTTGTCTTTCCTGATGATTAGTCTTGTCCCATTTACATTGTAATTGTGAGAGGCTGACCTAGTGACTGTGGCCTATGAGTTACAATTTGAGGCTTAAGCTCCTTGGTTTACGATCTGCTTGCAATGGCTGGAGAGCTCCAATGTGTTTTGAGATGCTTGTCACCATGGCAGACTTCAGAAAACTTGGGTGGTTTAAATACATCAGCCAACCAGCAGACCTGCTCCCACAACATGTGGAATTGATAGGAAAGCAGCAAAAGTGATGCAGGCCTGTTGTGAACTAGGAGGTAGAATAACAGAATTACCTGAAGTCCTCCTTTCCAGGATTCATAACAAGTAGAATAATCAGACTCTTACCTAACTGTGCTCAAAGGCAAAGAAGGAATATAGTTTCAGCAGCCGACATAAATAAGATGAAAACCTCTCCCTCAAATAATTTTTACCCTCCAAAAAAACCCCCCACAATCGAAATCAAAAACCATAGTCCTAAAGGAGATGTGGCTGTGTTGGTCTAAAGGAAACCAGTTAGAGATCAGAACACTGATATGAACTTTGTTTATGCTCTCAGAGTCTGAAACTTGTCTCTCCTGTAGCTGAAACCATTGTAAATTCTAATTACGGTGCTTTCCAGATCACCTCTGACTCCTATGGTGGGGAGGCCCTTTGGTCAGTCCCACTGGTGGAAGGGTATTCCTTCATGCTGTGCTCCCAGAGTTGAACAACAGTTCTTGAGAAGTTCTAGGGATTAGCTGTTGTGGAATCTAATAAAATAATTTGCAATATAGCTGTATTTAGAAATCATGACGTGTATTGCCAGCTTCATAGTCTGTTAAAGTTTATGGAAATGTCTGTCTCTTAACTCTGTAGCAATGTTGTTCTGGAGTGTAAAGCTCCCAGGTGTGCCAATATACTCTCAATTAATCCTTTCATTGTACTATGTGATATATTTAAAATAGGAGAGTACTTTCAGGAAAGATGTTCATTTAAGAGGAAAATCTGAGTTTTCCCAGTAGCAGCACACAATCTAAAACTTGTGGTAGTATGGGATTTCATTGGCTGGTTCTGAAATTAGTCATAGACTTCTGGGAAAGCACGGTGTCATATTTCCATATGCTGTGACTTCTCCTTTGCAGTACTTTTTCATCCAGATGGAATGAAGTCTAAGGTCTGAGTAGTTTTGGAAAGAGTGTTACAGTTGTGATACCTGGGGAAGAAGTGGTAGCTTTTCTTCTTGACTGTGGTGAAACTTGTGCCCAAGCTGAAAAATTGAATTCAGCAGGCTATCAGCATTAAGAAACACGTTTACATTTCTGATGTCTGACATCACAAATGTTACTCTTTAAACCTAGACTTCACAGTTAAACAGCAAAATTTACTGGTAGATTAATTGGTTGAGAATTTTTTAATGACAATATCTAAGGTTAGGATCAATGTAAATGTTATTGTAAGCTTATCTATTTTTAATCTGTTCAGTTTGAACCAGAACTAGTGGTGTTTAGTTACCGTCATCATGAAATAGTAGCAGTTTGTATATTAATGTCCTGTGGAATGAGACAAAAGCTGTTGATCTGATTGCATATTAAACCTTAAGCTACCATTGCAACAGCGTTCAGAGATTTCATTGATGTGAAATGGCCTGCACAGGGTTGACTGATCTGTCTTTGCACGAACCAACTGGTGAAGCATTCAAATAAAATGATCACTCATAGATCCTTCAAAGAAGGAGAGGGGGAAAAGAAGGGGGAGGAGGAGCTCCACACAATAAACAAAGCAAAAGCACTCAATCCTTTTCAAAGACTTATAAATATTTAATAATCATCTGTCTACGGCCAATCTAGAAAAAGAAATCTTTAACTCATCTGTTCTAAAGGCCCAAACCTGAATTTTAATTGAGGTGGTTTCAAAGTTTACTTTACTTAGTCTGGCGTTTCCTTGGAAGTAAAGGCAATATTTTCCTGGGATGGGGTGGGAATCTTTCCAAATGTGGGTATAACTGCAGGCTAATTTGGATTTTTCATATGGCAAAATAATGCTACATGAGACAGTATTTTTTGCTACTGTAAAAAAACTGATCACTTTCATTTTAGCTGAAGGAAAATCTTGGCTGCTGAGACTATGTACAAAAATTGCTATGGTGTATATATATATTCTTTTAAAAAAATGTGAAATAATATGATCTCTAACAACATTAACAAGTTTTTAAGAACAGCCTTTATTCTCCCAATCTCTTCTTCTGGGTTCTATTACTGAAGGCACCTGATTCAAGTGTCCCCTTGGATGAACCTCTCGTATCTCGCACTAGCCAATTTTGACAGTCTAAGTGCTCAAATTGAGCCATTTTGTTCTCTGTAAAATAAACCCAGGCCCATTATATGTGATTTTTCATTCACACACCCCTCCCCTTCTCTTCATTTTCTTCCTCCTCTCCTTACTACAGCTCTGTGAATGTAGAGTTGCAACATTGTGAGGACCAGTGTTTTCACTCCAGGCATGTCAACTTCAATCTGCTGCGATTTGGTGTGAAATCTGTGCCATGGTGTGGGGCAGAAAGGTCAACCCCCCCATAATTGATGTTGCTTATTCATCTGCTTCCCGTGTATTTTTCTCTCCACACACTGGCCTTTGTTTGGATAAATTGTTTGAAGATTTACTGTAGTTCTTAAAGCCTGAGAAGCAGCTCCTGCTGTACAACTTCAATGTCCCTGCTAGGCAGGAGGCTCAGCTAGGATGACACATAATGGCATTTAGACAGAAAGATCTTTTTCTCCCAAGACAAAATGTAGAGGACATAATCTGGCATAACAATTAGGACAATTTTCAGACTAATTTGCTATGGAATCGCTTTGTACAGTCCCCTTGTACACTGATATTTAATATGCTAATTGCTATTAAAACCTGAAATATTATTTTAAAGAATTCACGGACTTCAGAAAATCAGTGTATATCTGAATGGGGGGGGGGAAGAACGGGGTAGGAAAGAAAGAGAAACTTCTAATGAGTGTGATTTTTAAAATTACGCGTAAGTACTTTTCAGATTATTAAGGAAAAGCCTCAATCGTCATAAAGAATCTGAATGTAGTAATTCATTGTATTTTGGGTCACCTACATTTGTTCTGCTTATGTTAGCAAATGGCATCATTTGAGGAAGGAAAAATAAAAGTGCCATTTATGTACTCAGAGGGGCTTGATGGAGATTTAAAAATAAGTTTTAGTAAATGTAATGAAATTCCTTGCATTTTCAGATTTCCAGTGAGCATACATATCAATATTTGAGCTCTGTGGTAATAAATAGAGGAACAGAAAGCTACAAACTTTAAAGAATGTCTGTGTCCTTGTGGCTGTAGTCCTGAAAAGAGTGCATAATTTACTGAAAGAAATCTTAAAAATAGAAGAAATACTTACTTCTTTAGTAAAGAAGGAAAAAGCTTTATCACCTAGTAATCCTGCCTGTAGATTGAATAAAATAGTTTGAAATCATTGTTTTGATTTCCATTGACTGAAGGCTAGAGTAGCTTTATTGGTTAAGCTGTTAAATCTGCTGTGGTTTAAACCCTTTTTTTTCCTGATGCACCCTTGCTTCGATTGACCTTGAAATGCATTATCTCATCCTTTTTGATTTTTCAGAAGAAAATGTCTGTTGCATCAGATCATTTGAAGTTGTCTTAAAACACTGGATAAATATGCTTTACTACTATTCTTCTTCAAGGACAATATGAAAGTGTAATTCCTGAGTATTTCTCCTGCAATCTACTAGATGGTATCTGCCCCTCTTGGTGATTTACTAAGGAGTCTCTACCTGGAACTAATGAGGAGAGTCTAATATGTGTATGGCACTGTGAATACTTTGCTTCAGTTATGGAATACAAATAACCTGCATCTGGAAAAACACCTGGGTCTCTGTTTTCTAAAGTGGTCAATATAGCGTGATGCTAAGATGTTAGAATTCTGAAAAATCACTATCTTGATCAAGAATAATGGATTAAAGAAAATCCTTTTAAAACTGAAAGTAATTGACAGTAAAATTCGAATAACTGAAATGGTATAAAATGCCCATTATTCAGGATCTAGAGCACGTTTGTGGTAGTGCATGCAATTAAGAAAGAGCAAACCTCTCATGCAGTCATACTGGTTTCACGCTGAGAATAATTCTATTCTTGAACTGAAAATCTTACCAGCTGCTTTTCCAAGCTCAAATATAGTTATTGCAACATTTTTATATGAATATCATGCCTTTGCAATATATTCTTGTTACACGTCTGTTATAAGGACTTTAAGTGAAAAGCGTATGCAGAGATTCTTATTATAGAATTTGTGTGTATCTTAGTAGTGGCTGTAGCATTTATTTTATGGATTTGGCATTTCTGTGTGTTCTCGTTTGTGCTCATTCTTTAAATTAAAAATTCTTGTCCTTAACTGTGAAATCTTCTAAAAAAATCTGACACATCATCTGTCATTTTTAAGACCACCACTATGCATAAATAGTTGAAAGTTACCTTCTTTTTTATTTCTTTTACATAATACACATGCAGTCTTGGATATATATGAATTTGCATTTTGGACAACAATAAAAATGAGATACAACAATCAGTAGGAAAATAACGAAGCATTTCATACTGCTCCTCCCAATTTATTAGACAGTATGAACATTAAAATATTGGTGCTAAGAAACTAGAGCATTGAAAAAACCATTACATATTCCTAACTTATTTTTAAATATGTTCCATTTTGAAATGAAGATAGGGGAAATCATGTCGTGTCGTAGATACCTTCAAACAAAATAAATGAAATGCTTAGCAGAAAGTACCCTTCCTTTAGATTTAATCTGGGCTGGTCTCATTTCTTTGAATAGTGAAAAATTTTAATTCATTCACATTGTTCTCCCTACCAAACTTGGAATATAACCTTGCAGCTTAAGGCTAGTTTACTCTTCTTTCTTCATTTAGAAGTGTTTGGAAAGCCTGAAAATACAGTTTCTCTTTTCAAGGTGAAAGGCTGCATGCCTTTCCTGTCAGGTGAGGAAGCAGTATTTCAATTTGTTTAGGATTACTTTTAGTGAAATGGCAGGGCTGGCTCCCTGTATACTTTTTGGAGGTGCTCTATAGTAGTTCTAAGCAATTTAATGGCCTGGTTGGATGTTTGGCAATGGCTCTGTCTGCTTAAAACTTTTAGGTGTTTCGGAGTAGGCTGGATTAATGGAAGAATTAGAAACACAAAGCAGATCTGGGTGACTGGGCTTTCTCGTGAACAGCCTTGGCAAAAAAATGTACAGCTCCCAGGATTAGAAAGCACATATTTAATGTTCATTTCTTTGCCTTATTGTAATGTATTTGTACCCACCTTTTCTTTTTGAAAATAATGAGTATGAGGAACATGCAAAGTGGTTTTTTTACCAGACAGTTTAGATCTACCATTTGGGGGGAAAAAAAGGATTCTATTGTTTTATGACATGGGAAATTGCATTTTGGGGGAAGGTTTGTTAGTGATAAGAGGATTAGATTAAATGTTTTTTTAGTTATTCATTTTATTTAAACAAGCTTTGTCCATTGTATATAAATATATGGGACTCTAAATTTGTCATGTAGTTAGAACACACAGTAAATATAGAGAATAGCTGCGTTCCTAAATTGTGAATTTTTAATGCTCTCTACATAAGAAGTATACTTCACAGCATAATTTTTGATGCCTGTGTAATACCAGTCCAAACTTTGTCTACTCTTGAAGTCTTTGAAACTCCTATCCATTTTATAAGTGCTGGATGATTCATGTTGAGATGGCTTGTTATCTCACATATGTCTGGGCCCGACTGGGATTGCTGGTAGCAAGATAGAATCCAGTGCATCTCCTCTGGGAGTAGGATTAGTCATATTTGTTTAAATGAAGTGTGAAGTCAGCACTGGTGAAAAGTGCCGGATTGACAACTCTTGAAGATGAGCTCCTGGATCCCTGTGGAACAGGGAACAGAGTTGCTTTGTTTTACTGATGTACCTCTGCCCTGACCTCGGACAGTTCATTGCTAATTATTGGGCAAATGTAGTCTCCAAGTTGGTTTTGGACCTGTCTTCTGCTTTGAATCTGATGGCAAGCTGCCAGCTGAATTTGCTTGGAAAGAGCTTCCTCCTTCCTGGCAGCTGGACCACGATTACAAAAAATATGTTCACTTTATCCATCGATTAGTCTTCACTAACAACTTGGGGCAGTTAACTCTCTGCAGTTCTTCTACTTCCTTCCTTCACTTCCAGCTCAGTTTTAACTGGATCGTATCCCTGAACTGCCTAACCAAGGGATTGCATGAGGGTCGGGGTGTAGCCGAAGGGAGAAGGAGGTGAGGTCAAACAGTAAAAGCAAAGAATAGGAACATAAGAATGTGGCTGTCTAGGTTCAGATTGGCTTAATTATTATTACACTGTAACATTGTGAATTGGTGGTCTGAGCTTAGCTTAAACTAATAATTTGGGATGAAAATTTCTAACATTGAAGTCCTATTATGGCCAAAGGGACCCAACTCAGAAGTGTCATTCTAAAATTAGTTAAAAGAACATATATCCAAACAAAGACATACAGATGCCTACAGAAAAAATATTTCTTTATATTGAATCTCATACCATACCGAATTATGAAAAAGACCCTTGAATTGTTTTGCATGTGTGATGTGGTTATGTTGACTGTATGGCACTGTCTGTTGTAATCCCACTGTTTTCAAAAGGTTGGGTCCATCTGAGTCTGCTATTGGGTTTTTTTTCCCCTTTTAAAAATCGCACCCTGAATGATTTTTGTAAATATTCAGTCTTGACTTCAGCTTGCATTGCGGTGTCATCAATTATGACAGACTGCTGCCTCTTCTCTCCACTCTTCATCTTTTCCCTGTCAAAATGCACCCTTTGGCAGAATATTTTTCAAGGGCTAAATGTGAGTCTAAGGGAGTCACTGTCAAGGTATTTTTCATAATTTTGAAAATATTTTTCTCTTTCTCTTGTTTATAATTACCTCTTAGAAACTTCAAATTGAAGTGTTTCTTTACTAGTTTTTCAATGCATGCACACTCTGCTGAAAGAGCAGGGCAGATTTGAAGGTTATTGATGTGGTTTTTTACCCTTTGGGGTTGGGGGAGAAGGAGGGAAAAGATGGTATAGTATATATAATATATTCTCCCCTCACTCCCCACCTCAATAAATATTAAAGATTTAATATAAATATCCAAAACTGGTCTGATATCCCTTTCATGGGAGGGCTTTCCCTCCCTTCCTCCTATATGTTAAAAGGCCAGCTGCTCATGGTCCTTGCATCCTGTAGTGGATGAATAATGAAACCCTAAGGCAACAGCAACTGTTTGCAGTCTGGAAAGAGCCACAGCTGAATACCTAGGGAAGATATGGACTTTTTTGTCCCTTTTCTCTGCTGTTCTGATAACCAAGGATGGGTTTAGATCCCAAGGTATCTAAAAAGCGTGTAATGTAGCCAAGCAAATTTTGCTCACCAAAAAAAACCTATCCAATATTTTCATTTTACTTTTTGATCTCCTTAGTAAATATTGAGATGGCTTCATTTGTGCAGTCTCTGAAGCATTAAACATGACACTCGTTTTCTTACTTCTGCTGTAATACGTGTGTTAACTTTGCCTACTGTGCTGTCAGCATGTAGTTTTATTGTGAGCTTCATGATTATGGATTTTCTTTTCCCTAAAGTTTCATCTCTAATTTCTGGTTCATGAGACAGTTTTGGCTGTTAATTTTAAAGAAAGCATCTCTGATGAATATGAAAGAGGTTTATACATGCAAAAGCAGGAATACACAAGAAAAGGTCAAAGGAAAGAAGAAACATAATAAATTGTGAGTTTATAATTTCAAAGCAAGCCTAATACGTTTGCACATTGTGGAGATAATTCAGCTTTGTCCATGAGAGTGGCTCTGATAAAATGAAAGATATTTGCTAATAGACTCTACATGTCAGGCACCCCCTTTCCATATAGACCTCTTCTCTGTAGCTGCCTTTTCCCTGCAAAAGTTTTGGGGTTTTTGTGTGTTTGTTTTTTAGTAAAATTTCTTTCTTTATACAGTTTGGATTTGATAGCATGAAAGACATGAAGACACTCTAGAAAGTGTGTTGTTAATGTTGATTTTGCCTTAAAGTCACATGCTAATTTACTAATAGGTGAGAATATGGCAGATTGCTTCTATCATGTTACATTAATATCACTTTCTCTTTAATGATGTTAAATGTTGATCTTGGATTTGGAAAGATATATACATACATGTTCACTTCTTTCATTAGATTCTCTTTTCCTCCATGTGCTGGACGCAAATTCCATTTTTTTTAAAATTTCAGAATTTGTAATTCCAAATTTAATTGAAATCTGAAAATCTGACATTTGGTAAACATAAAAACCTGTACCCAAGATATGTTATATTGAGTGTAAAAAAAGCTGTGCTATTTCTAAAGGCTTCTCTGTTAGAAGAGATGGTGTAAATATATTTTTGCAGGGCTGACTCAGTTGCACAGGTTTAGCTGAGGTTTCCACATGATCTGTTGCTCTTGTGTGTACTGAGAGCTGAGGTGTAGTATGCCCTTAACTCGTGTTGGTTTTGCAGGGATTACCTGACATTTTAAGGCAATGGTGGCCATGCCCTAACAAGGCAAAGAGACTAAAGCTATTACTTAGGTGATTCACAGACTGTTGTTCTGGTTTTGCTTTCTTCATTTAGCATTTTGAATCCATAAAAATTATTTATGAGTTTTGTGTTTGTGAAAACCCTTTTTTCAGCAGAATGGCTAATCCAGTGGCTAATCCGAACCTTTTCATCACTGATTGGCTAGTCCATGCTCCTTCTTGTAGAGCTGTTGGTTATTGTGCATGCATAGAGGAGGAGTATGGCCTGCTGGTTAAAACAGGGAACTACTAGGATACTGAAAAGTGCAATTCCTGGCCCTGTCACATAATTTCCATATGACCTTGGGCAAGATATGTCAGATGAAACTTACTTCACAGGGGCGTAATATAGCTGAACTGATGAGTTTGTAGTGCTTTTAAATCTTCTTGAGGAAAGTTACACAAAAAGAAATTACTACTATAGTAGAATGGTCGTGAAAATAAAGTAGAAGAACTGGCGTGATTAGGAGACAATTTATTGACTTTTCTTCCTGACTATTTAAAACTTTTCTAACTTATCTGGGCTTAGAAAAGTGGATGCACTGTGGGTTTGTTTCTGTCCTTGATGTGCACATGCAGCTCCCATTAGTGCCAGCAGGAGCCCTGTGCTTGCCTCGCGAGAGGAGAATAGACCCCTGTGTGTGTAATGATAAGTTACATAGCATCTTGTGGCTCTGTGTATGATTTCTGATCTATTGTGCCAGAGATACTACAGCATGAGAGAGAGCTGCTGTCATTTTCAATAGGAAGTGAGAACTTTAAGAGCCTGAGAACTGTCCTCTTTTTTGAATAGCACTTTTGCTGCATGAAGTGTAATTTATTTTTATCACAGCAGGCATAAAGCTTCCAGGGTTTCATAAAGAAAAATGATCCATATAGAGCCCATGTCTATTGAACAATCATTTGAAAACCTGTAAATTCAAAACACAGCTCTTTCTCAATTCTAAGTATTGTTCCTTTTTTTGCTGCAGCTTTTAATTTTTTTAGTCCTGAAATTTCATTAGTACTTTAGATGTACTATAAAAAAAGTGTTTTAATATCAGTAATTGTAATTCTAGCCATTAGTTTGCCTGTAGCAGGACACATTACCAAATTATAGTAACCAAAACTTCTTCAGACAGGACTTTCTGGGCTTTCAGAATCTTTCAGGGCACTACTTTTTTTTTTTCTAAATTTTTTTTTTTTAAGTAACAAATGTGTATGAATCATTAAAATTTGGGAAGAAAGTGGAAAGGATGTGGGAAGGGGGGGGAAGAGAAAGAAATTGTTTGCATCTTGCCTGATACACAAACACACAAAAAGAAAAGAAAACAGGAAGACCAGTTATTAGTCCTACAGCTTGTCAGTTTGATTAGTGAACGGTTGCCTCTCTCTTCTGAGAAAATACAACATCTTTAAATGATGTCCGTTCTTAAATGCAGAAACCCTGCATTGTGCCTGTTAATGCATAATTGGACTGTCTTTTAATACAAGCAGAGGCACTTGTTTCTGAATATAAACCCTGCACCTCAACAGGTCAGGAAGATAGTAAAAACCTGTTGTTTGGCTTTGTCTTGGGGAATAATGGAGTCACTAATCTACTTGATCTCTGGGAGTCAGATAAAGAAGAAAGTGAACGATGCATACATTTCAAAGATGGAAGGCACTTGTAAAAGCATTTCTTTGGAGGGAAAAAGTAGAGCAAAGGCTGTTGGAAACCTTTTAATTAGTACTAATTACCTCAGCAGAAAACGTTGGAGGCTTGAAAGGATTTGTGTCAGCAAGTGAAAGATCAAAGATTGCGACGCTCGCATTTTAATCTGTTGGCTATAAAAACGAATAAGGGGGTGGTAATGGGGCCCATGAGAATGACAACCCAGGTGGTGGAGGCCTTAATCCCTTCTTTACTGCTAGTGCCTGAGGCCTAGTTCCAATTGCATAATAAGATGATTTAATTTTTGCTTTAATTTTAACAAAAATTAAGTTTATTTTAGCCTTCAGTAAGGACAAGACAAGTTTTCCAGACAAAATCCTCTCAAATTATTTCTTTTAATGTTTTAAGTCCAAGCCTTTACTTAGCTTTTTTTTCCCCTAAGTGGCTGAAGCTGCTCTGTAGAAGGCCACAAGGCAGCAAAGGTGCTTTGATGTGGTCCCTGCAAATGGGAAGGGGCTGGCAGTGGGTCACTGGTGGCCACTGTGGCAGCATTCAGGAATCCGGTAGTGCCTTCTTTCTTTTTTTTTGCTTATTTGTTGTTTGGTTTGGTATTGTTTGGGGTTTTTGTTTGTTTGTTTTGTTGGGGTTTTTTTTAACAAACTGCTTAACTGCGTCAGTGAAGAATATTTTATGAGCATGCTTGCTGTGATATTTAACTTCTGTTTTCTTTCAAAACACTCCATGTGGATTCACATGTGTGAGGTAAATTACTCTTTTTTTGTGTGTGTGGCTTGAGCAGATTATGTGCCCCTCAGAAATCTAATTGTCATCAAATTCCACTATGGACAAAAGAGTGAGCATATGGCTGAGGCTGAACAGAGGGTGATGGCTGCAATGTAGGCATCAAATGCATAGATTTATGTCCAGGAATTTCCAGCACTTCTCCACAGCCAGGCCCAGGCCTTATGTTGAGGGGGAGGTAGATGCCTCTTGAAATGGCATCGGGTTTATAATTCTGGTCGTGAAGTCAGGTGTTATCTATACACAGTGAACTGGTAGGATTTGAGTATTTTTTTTTAAATAATTAGAGTATTCTGAAAAGTTATATTACTTATGCTCTGTGGATTCAAGCATGGTAAGTTGCAGCGATTCATGGTTTTGACTTTACAGGTAATTGGACTAAAAATCTGGAGGCAGTGGCAACACAAATAGGCTTCTATTCTCAGTTAAAACTTTAGATTTATTAATTCAGCAATTAAAGCCTGAAATGAACTTTGAACTACATACTTTATTAAGTTTTATACTGATTTTTAAAATATTTTAATTATGTTAAGTTACTTCAGCAGTAGGTTCTTATGGTGTATGATTTTATGCTGATGTGACAGAAAGCAGTGTTCATTTTAAAATGGATTATTTTGAAGGAAGTCTTTTGGTTCCTCAGAAGGTTTTACATGTATTGGCATGACACGAAAACATGAAGCAATGTTTTCAAAGGTAGGACTTGGTGATCTTGGAGGGAGGTCTTTTCCAACACTAGTGTATGTACAATTCCATGAAAACCCAGATGTCAGAGTTCAGTGTTGTCTTTCTTTTGCTTGGCTTTTCCTAATCTGTGGAATGTCTGTTGCCTTTAAGCATGCTTTGGAGGAGCTTGTATTGCATCTCATCCTAGGGCATGGAAAAACACCTGGACTGAGACCTGAGGCGTTTTCCAGAGCACTATGGGGAAATAACACTAGCCTGTTTTTTTGGGGATGGCTCTTTCCTGTCAGATTGCTCCATCTCCATCATGGCAGATGACTGTGCTTGTGAAGCTTCTCAGAAGGACCCAAGATGGTTTTCTGTTTCTCCGGGAGATGTTGTTAAAGTCCCTTTACTTTAACGCGATCCTGGGACTTCTTGTATTGCTTTCTGGTACGAAGAACCTTTGAATATATATGGGCACGGTGACCAGCTAAGAGTGTGTTTTGGTAATTATTCATCATCATCATTTTCATCCCTAGACTATCAAATCCACAGTTGTTGGATTTTTGAAGGTGGGATTTATGCTGGACTCTGATTTCCCAATCATGTTTTCGACAATCTTATTAATTTTAGGAATTGAAGAGGGGGGAACCAACACAAAAAAAGCCTGTCATAGATTCTATAATCCATCTTCTTGGACTGTGTGATTGCTAGCTGCTATCTTTCCCTGACAGTGCTTTATATTGTTCAATTTTAAATATACTTGGAGTGTAGAAACAGAGGACGCTGATGGGAGGGCACTATGTAGCATTTTTTGTTATGTGTATTTCCCTTCTTTTCTTGGTTTTACACGCTTATCTCTGAATTTGAACTTACATATCTGTATTTTTGCAGGATTGCCATAAGGCCCAGTAACACAAAAAAGTTGTTCAAACAATTAGTACTGAGCAGTTATCATGCAGAAGTGCTTGACTGAGTGTAGTGTGTGGTAATGACTCCCAAAAGTCATGGGGTGTTTCCTTGCTTTCTGCTCTTTGTAAGAGTGATTTATGAGTTTACAAGTTCCTTCCCAAACTCTATAATTGCCCTGACAGTTTCCCAGGTGGACTATATCAAGGTTGGTATAAAGCAGTACTCATTGCAGCTGGACATTCTAATTCATCTTGAGTTAGGTATAGGACTTCTTGTTCCTTTTGTCTTTATTTAGATTTTTTTAGCTCTTGAGAAACACTGTACCGTGGTAATTGGTACTACATTCCCTTCAAACACCACATATGCCTGAAAGTAAAACAAAGCTCTGTTTGGCAAGACTTAGCTGAAAGTTTTTAGTCTTATGAATGGAAACAAGGACAAATACAAAACTTGGTCTTTGCATATACTTAGTAGGTCACCTTTCCCCTTGTTGAATCCATCTTCTCTAGGATTCCTGGCTTGAATTCCAGCAGGTATCTCTTCAGGTTCAGGTGTCTTAGCAATCAATCTTCTCAGTCCCACCGTCACTTCTGATTTAGTGCTGCCAGAAACCAGAAACTTTGGTGATCATGTTTGGAAACTGTTGGTGATTCTCTGTTTTCTGTCAACTGAGTGGCTCCTCCTTTCCCTGAACACAACTATTTCTTCTTTCTTCCTGGCAGTGTCAAACTGGCCACTTACATCCCACTCCAGCTGGACTTGTCTTTCTCTATAGCATTCATACCTTCTTGCTAAGTGTTATACAAGACACAAGCACACACTTCACAGATGATCTGTGCTGCTGGCTTTCTAGAAACAGATGAAAGAGGATATAATGTTAACACTGATGACAGACCCAGTAACACAGTTACTTTGTTTAAACAAGCCCATAAAAGAAGTGTTTCCCCTCTAACAGCTTTTCTGGTGTTGCAAACTTCCACTTGCATAATGTACAATTCACTGAAGACTGTGCAGGCATAAGCAAAAGAAAAAGCTGTCTCTTGCTTGTGTATACTTGCACTTCAGAGTAAAGCACATCCATGTGGAAGATCTGCTAGCACAAGGTAGTCTCCTTGAAAGGATACTAGTTCTTCTTAATTGGCTCAGTCATGCATAGACCTTGTATGCTTTTACCCTACGTTTTATAGGTCTAATAATCTGTTCACTGGCTTTTGGAACTTAAATGTCTGTTATAGTAAGGAAATCTGTTACAAATAGGGGTTTGAGTGCAGAAGAAACATTGAGGAGTAAAGGTGAAAATTTGTCTTGCACTTAGACATCATTAAAAGATTTTCAAACTATACACCAAAAGTTAAATTCTGTAAATTGTTACTGAAGTACCTAAAGTTACCTTTTTAAGGCACTAAGGGCTTGAGCATTAAGGATACAGATGAGCAAAATGTTTAGAAAGAGGATATTAAATGCTGTACTGGATTAAAAGAAATATTGGAGAATAACCTAGATCCTTGCTCCAGAAACATAAAGGTGTAAATTATTCTTGAACAAAATTTTAAAATATATAGCAAATGAGAAGCATGTGTGAACAACTTTGTTGGTGTAATTGAGGAAAGTCTCATTTCAATCATCGGCCGGTATGTGATTTTTGGAAGCTCACCAACAGTGGTTTACATGTTGATTCAGTTACTCATATTTGCTGAGAAAGGGTGCAGTTTAAGTAGATCTTATTAAAAAGAAAACCCCCAAAACATTAATGCAATTAATCTCATTTCAGTGCTTTATTAAATCTATTTAAATATGCATTCAAATATTTTAGAGACATCAGACTGAGTGTTTAGAAAGAGATGAATGCAGTGGCCATTAAGTTTTAATTGTCTCTAATCTCTTACTTCTATGGCAATAAAAATAAAAACTTTTAGGAGGAATATTCTGTATAATACATTATTTGGTAGGAATAGTCTTAGTCAGCAAAACCATGTAAGCACTACATTTTCTGCTTTTCCATAATTTGAGTATGAGTTGTATGCTTCTAATAATCTTTGTGTTTTTCTTAACTGCATTTAGTTCTGCACTGAGAAATCTTTCTTAATATTACTGAAAGTGGAAATATCTTTTAGTTGTCTTCTCCTTTTTCCCCCTTCTGAACAAATTTCATGAAAAAATTAAAAATCTTAAATGGATCTACTCTATCTTATTTTGCTATACTGTTCTGAAGTATTCTGATGAGCCTGAATAAGTTGATGTGGCCTTTGGGGAGAGACACATCAAATATAGGCAGACAGCTCCTGTGTCTGGTAACAAAGACTGAGGAGGTCAAAACTATCCCAACAGGCCTGAGCAGGTCAGTCAGAGGCAAATGTTGGAAATAAGATTTGGTGGGGAGGGGAGCAAGGGGCCTGGGTCAAGTCCTGTTCAAAAAGTCAGCTTTGTCAAAAGCTTCAGTCACATTCTTACCTACAGGCAACCTCTGCTGATCCCAACTCATTAATCGAACTGGAGAGCCGTCTTGACCCTGGCTCCTTCCCTTTGAAGTGTGGTGTCCTCTGCAGCATGAGGAAATAATTTGCTGCCTGATTCAATGAGCCATCAGTAGAGCCAGCAGACCTAATGACATGTGAGAATATTAACCTCCTACCACGAAGAGCTGTGAATCTTGAGAGGCAGTCTATAATTCACCCAGCACTCCTGAGCCTTCCCTTTCTGTCTTATTCTTGCACTCACATTCTCACTCACAGGGAGAGAGAGGAGAGACCCTCTTGTTGTAAAACTTTATTTCCTTCAGTAGTGTGAGCCTTACTGAGCTGCTTGATAATGAGTTACTTTCCTTTTGCAGCTGGATAAAATTTATACTGAAATACCAGATGTCTGTCTAGCATATAATAATTTCTGTTTAAATTATGACACGGGCTACATAACTGACATCAAGGGGGTGGTAATCACAGTACTTATCCAAGCAGACTATTTTGTTTCCGTATTTATTTTTCATCATCAGAGGAAAAAAGCAAAAGCAAGAGAACAAACATGCATAACAATGCTGTTATTCTGTACAAAATGTTTTAGCTTTCCTCAATCAAGAGAATCTTTTTGCAATACTCTTCTTTCTTTTTTTTCATTCTTTTTTTTTTCTACCTAAAGAATAAAACAGTTATGCCTGGCCTAGTTATGTGCACACACAAAGGGTGTGTTCTCACCCTTTGATTCTTAAGAAAGAAATAGATTGTTGGTATAATCCCACTGCTTTAAAAGTCAGAGCTGGTTTTTCTCTTGTTGACTCCTTTAGTATTTCCATAGATTCAGGACTTAATGTCTGGTAAACTTCAGAAAGAGAGACATCGTTATTCGTGTGGCTAAATAATGAGAACGGAAAAGCAAAAATGGCCCTGTGTGTATTTACTACTCAGCATGAAAGTGGTGGTGATTACCCGACTGTTATATACCATATGCAGTAAAGTACTCTGAGAGTTTTGTTTTTAATGTCTTTTCATAGTGCTGATGGGTGCTGAATAAGGTCAGAATTTAGAGATTATGGGTACAGATGGGGAACACTATCCATCATAGCAAATCCCAAACCAAACTGGTTGTTGCTGGCAAAAGTCTTGTATGTGCTGGAAAGGTTTTGGTAACTGGTTTTCCTGTAACTGTACTGCCAAATTTCTCATCTTTGGTGGAAACATAGGTTGCAAAAGCAAATGAAGTTATAGCAAGTGTGAACACTTATGATGGTAAAAGATCTTTCTTTGGCAGTGAAAGTTAGTGATGTAGTTGTGTGGCCAAAACATTTCTGTTGGAAATTGAGCCTGAATTCTGTCTTGTTATCATTATAGAGTTATTTTGATTCTGAGGAGTCGTTGGTAAAAATTTGGTATACAGTGTGGATCTGGGTACAGACTAAGATACCGTGCAGAGGGGGTAAAGGAGGGTATGGAGACAAAGCAGGGTAGCAGAAGGAAATAATAAATAATGGCAGTCATATGCTGATTAACAAGTTCTATGGTGTCTGTGGTATGCACCTATGTAGATCCCTGTCTTTAAGTTGTTCTAAAGACATTTTGTAACATCGAGGGATTCAGTATTATGTCCATTAACAATTCTCTGCTGTCATGCTTGAGCAGTCTATTAGTCGTTCTCACCTCTTATAGCTGGTTACAAAGGCCAGTCCCCTTGCCTCTCTCCGCTTCATCTTTTTTATTAAGTTTATTAAAACTAGTCAGATTATACATTCTTATGGCACAGGCTGTGCTTGGTCCATTCATTATGGTTTCTTATCTTGGCAGGCAATCTGAATTGAACGGCAGCTAGTCCATTATGCACATATGAAGCCCATCACTCCTCCAGCAATGGCCAATTCATCAAACATTTATCATTTGCCCTCTGAGCAGTGCGTCAATTTGCTTGTCAATCCTCAGCCTTGGTTGTTGTGGAAGATGGGAGAAAAATTACTTTTCTTTTCCCCCTTCCCACTGAACTCTGGTAGTCGAAATGGGCTTTACTCTACTCACTCTACTCCCCCGCTCACTGTGGAAAAAGGGGAGGGGTCAAGTTACTATCTGAATTGCAGAGTGACAGATTGATCCTAGATACAGTAAAGCTTTCATTATGGAACTGCCTTTGCACTTGAATTTGCTCATATTTCCATTATAATACTGTTTTTTGGGGGTTTATAAATAGGTTCTTCACTTGGCACAGGGAGCTAGCTGAGAGGAGCTTTTAAGAATAAACACATTACAGGGTTTTAGCTCTTTGCAGTTCTTTTTGTTTCTTTGCTTTTTTTTTAAACAGGTAGGGTTATATTTTGTAAACCATGGCATGTTCTTTTGCTATTTCTAATCACTAATACTTTATTGAATTCCTTCATGTTCAGGAAATGGTAGTTTCCTTTTTTTTTTTTTTTTTTTTTTTTTTTTTT
>VZTH01013385.1:0-15470 GCA_013397815.1 Aleadryas rufinucha | reverse complement strand
GCTTTCAAACCTGTACACATACATAGGTGATAAATTATAAATTATACTGCTCTAAGGTACGACCTGGGACCTGAAGAACTAGGTCTCACCTCTCTCCTTGCATTCTCTGTGGTTCCCTGAAAGCATCCTTCATGCATCCAAATACTTGCAGCAACTGTTGATAACAAAAATACGTATGTAGTGTCGTGCAGTATAAGAAAAACTTATAAAAAATTGTCACTCCAAACATCCCAAAGTGTTTCAGAAGAGGTGCATCGCTTGTGTCCTGCACCAGAAGAATTACTATAATTACTATATTAAAATTACTATAATAAAAAAGGATTTTGCTCCAGAAGGTTTTCTTTTATTTCAGGGTGAATCTATATCCTTGCATCCATGATAATAAAGCTCTTCAGACCCTGGAAGGGTGAGGTGGTGCAGCACAGAGGTAGCCAGTGGCTCTGTATAAAATCCACCTGTGTTTAGATGACCTGATATCTCTTGGGCAGAAGCTCATGGTGCAGTGTGTCACCCTCCTGAAAGTCGCACAGGCTTTCCTTATCTAGATATTCACAGCAGAAGAGGGCAAGTTGATCTTACGTTCTTCAAATTTGAATATGTCGCCCCTTTTCCTAAATGTACCATGTATTACAGTCAGTCCAAAAAATACAATGAAATACTAAAATGCATCAAGAAAGCATAAGCATAAAATGTCTACAAATTTCTAATATATTTTGGCTCATTTTTTGACTCTTTCTGCCACTCCCTTTGTTTCCCCTCCCCCTTTAGTTTAAATTTAACACAAGAAAATAACTCGGGTACATTTCTTTGGTCCCATTTTTTAACCTCCTTATTTTTCTGCTTAGTGCAGTGTAATACTGAACACAGAAAATGGTAGTTTAGTGGTTTATGTATTGCCCTCAATCTCTCAAGTGTCATCTAACATAAAATGAGCTCTGTTCTAAATTTTACTAAAGAGACATCCAGCTGTTCCTCATTTGTATTTTACAGTTTCTAATAAGCTAAACAGAGTAATTACCAGGCAATTTAAGAATTAGGAAGGTAAAACTATATTGCAAGAATATTTCCACAAGCAGAGCAGCTGCTAAAAAAGGTACCAATAATTTCAGCAAAGCAAAAATATGCTGTAGAATCACAGAAGTTAATTGGGAGTCCAATAAGTGTCTTGACCGCAATAAGTGTCACAAGTCTAATCTGTGTTGTATAAACCCCAAAACTGTCTCCAGAATTACTGAATTTGTTTATCTATGTCTAACAACTTTTTGTGCTATCTGTATATGAACAACATAATGGGCACCAATACTACCTCCCAACAATTTCAGCAAAGCAAAAATATATTGCAGAATCACAGAAGTTAATTCTAGAAAGAGACTCCTCTGCTGGGAGAATCACAGGCAGTTTATTACTGAAATTTCTTCTGGAACTGTTCCATAAAATCTACTCAACTTTAATCCCTTCTCTTTACACTGGTCAAGAATCCATCTGCTATGACTGGTTGTAAGCAGTGCCTCCTCAGCATGGCAAGAAATAGGTCTTCCTAAACAGTTAAGAAAACGTTAAAGACTTCTCCAGATCTGACATAGAAATTCTGAGAGAAACTGGTGGTTCTGAAACACAGCTACCACAGAAGGAGGTCTGAGGAGGCCACTAGCAATTACTGCAAGGAGATGACTGGAGAAACCCTATACACTTCATTCTCAGGAAGATGTTTCCTGCACATGAGAGGAGATTCATCTCACCCAACATTGTCCGTTGCATCATCACACATCTAATCCAGGTTAGTCAAAGGAGAAAGACAGGTGCCTCCAAAGGACAATATTTCCTTTCCCAATACAGGTGTCTAAATAAGGTGACAGAAGTGAAATGAATCGCTTCATGGGTTATCTTTTCTGCATACCCCACTTCCAGCTCTCCTTTCTTCTACAGAGCTGAGAGAGTCCCATGCAAATGGAAAAAACTTTTCATTCTCAGAGGCCGAACTTGATAAATTGTCTGTTCTCTGGGGTTTCTCTCCATCCTGCACTAATGTCTCACTTCATACTGTCTCCATTTCTATATACCCATTCCATGCTCTTTTACCAACAATTTACAAACCAAAACAGATACTGGGTGTTTATTAACTGAATGCAGTTTATTTTATCTTCCATCTATATTCCTTATTTCCTTCCATTTTGTTTAGATGTTTATGATTCCCTTTGAATTAGTAAAATCTGTTAATGTTAATATGTTGTTTATTTTTACTTCCAGGTCATTATTTACTATGTGAAACAATGCAAGATCTAGCCCAGATCTTTGTAGCATCTGCCTCCTTACACGATGATGTCGTAAATCTTTTTTTACAATTCCTGGCTCATGTTGTATCTTATATGCCAAAACCCTTTTCTACATACATTCGAAATAATTGTTCAAAACACAGTATAATTTTTTGTAGATTCTGTATGCAATTAAGAGCTAGAATAAATAAAATCAGTCAGCATGACATTTACATGAAATACATTTCTACTTCTTTGCTATCCCTGAGGTGATTCAACTTCATCTTGAGCATATTTATCAGGTTAAGCTATATTCAAATGCTGTCAGAGGATCACATTATTTTTCAGTAAAAGCTAAATTAGGTAAAATGTCTGTCTATTAAAAACCACAGAACTAGATGAAAACACTTGAAAAAATTATGCTTGGACACTGAAAAATCAATGTCAATTAACACACACACATATGCAGGCAAGCAGAAAGGTCAATTTGTTTGATTCCAAAGTTCTTTCTCTTCACATTTTGCAATCTCTGTCTTGGTGAAATGCTTGCTTAACTCCTTAAAATCTCAAATATCCATGTAAATCTTAGGCTATTACAGTCTTGGACAAGTTCAACTTTATCTTAGGAAGCTCTTTCAAATGTATAATGTGCAAGAAGTAGACCATCTGCCTGACGTATTTATATCTATGTCCTCTGTCCATTGTTGTCACTGCAGACCTGTTGAATTTTTAGTACACAAGTGAAGTCACCAATTCTGTGTCAGTAGAAGGGGAAAAAAAAGACGTAATTTGCATTAAATTCACTGATAATTTAGCTCTGGTTTTTATTACATATCAAGCTCTTCTAGGATATAAACCTATCTAAAATTCATGGAAGTTTGATCTCTATTATGCTTCAAAAATATGAGCTAATGCATCTCATCAACCAGATTTAAATACAGTGGTGATAGAACTCATTTGCCAAAGTAACACTCTATTTTGTGAAATGTTTCATTACATCCCAGACTTTTAATGAACTTTAATGAGTCTAAATTGCAGACATATATTCAGTGCTTTTGAAAGTTTTGATTGGTTGTTTTTTTAAATTATTCTAAATATTTACCTGAAATTTTATACTTCCAAAATACCTTCTGATTTGCAGATTATGATAAAGGAACATTGTCCAATTTTACAATAAATACAGTACCCAAAGAGACTTGTCAAGTAAGCTCTCACTTGATTCCCATCTTTCCAAGTATTTACTTTAAATACAGTAGAATTTGGAAGTCTTGCAAACATAAATTGTAGAACTGTTAATTTAATTACAGCTTGAGGTGAAAGAGATTTTTCCCAAACAAGTACATATTTTTGTAGAGACAAATATTATGATTTATTTAAAACACAGTAATTCTTGCAAGTTTTGCCCTTTATGTAGATCTGAGATAAGCATAGATAAAATGAGTCCCGTTTCTTCCTAGTCCAAACTACAGCATTATATAGATTGGATTAAATTCTTACTCTCCTGTAGTTTGCATTGTCAGAGAGGATTTTTTAAAATTTAAAAGATTTCTTTATACATTCTAGATACTTTGTTAATTAAGAAAAGAAACCATCAGAACCCTCAGGTATCTATGAACTTATAAAACCAGTTTTTGCTGGCACCAAAATTTAAATTCTTGCTGCTGTAAGCAAATTCAGCTAAAAGATCACAGGGATTGAAGAAGTGATTGTAAAATGTATTGAATAAAAATCCAGTTAGAGCTAGGAAGTATTAAGATACTCTGCCTATCTCTGGCAAATCTCACAGATCAATGCAGGCAGTGAAAATACTTTAGACAAGAGCACCAGATGAATGTCATATTCCTGTAACTCTCTGGGCACCATCAGAATCAAGCTATTGTCCCAGACAGACCTCAGCATAGTGTTTTTTAAAAGATATTCTTCTTCCAGTTTTTCTCTTCACTTTCAAAGCAGCATCACTGCAGCCCAAGTCAACATACTGTTATGAAGCTAAAAGGCTACATAGCAATACACATCATAATACTACACTATTACTTATGTACCCAGGACATTTTTACACAAACATTTGTAGCAGCAAAATGGAGCTAGATTGAATACAGCCACTACTCACATTCCCATTTCAGGAAGATATTCTTATTAAGCATATGCTGGACACCTTCTGGGATTGCATCAATGATCAAAAAATCAAGAAGGTTTAACCACCATTTATCATCAGAAAAAGTGGAAGCAGTCTGCAAAGAGTGTAGTGGCATTGTACTGAGTTGCATTGCAATGTCCTGTAGTCTACAGACAATTCACTATTTTTATGAAATACTAAGGTATAACAGCATCTTAGTAAAAACATATAAAAGTACTAGCTATAGCTCCTAACAGTCTTGTTATCACATTCCAGTAGCTCTCTCTTGATGAATGAAAAAAAGTAAAATAATCAACTGTAGTCTCATATTTACATTTAAAGGTAGCTCTTCTACAACGCTTTAAAGGGTTATATAGTTACAACCAGTCAGTGCTCAGTCACAGCTGGACGCTGTAGCTTCCAAAGGTAACTAAAACAGAAGACTTCTCTGGTAGTAACCCGTTTTAAGTTAAAACTGTATTTTAAGTGCTTAAAAATCAAGTCAGACGAAGTTCTGAATGATAGTCACATTACAACATATAATTTTCCTTCAGAAGAATTTCACCCAGGTCATTAACTTAAGAAAAAAATCCCTATTTGAAAGTAGACGGTCAGTTGGTAGTTTCTTTATTAAATAAATGCAATATTTCCTCAGTAATAGAGTTATGTGTGTTCTGTTGTCTCCAAGCTTTGGAAGACAAATGAATATACGTTAAGTAAAACGCCAAGTTTGAACCAGCACAGTGAAGTTAGAGTTATTGTCCCCTACTGGGGGGGTTGGATAAATTAACTCAGATTTGGTACTGCACTAACTACATTCACAGACTTCCTTCCAGCTTTAAGCACAAGCCAAAAAAACCCCCCAAAACTCACATGCCTATCTGTTCCTACTTAAAAGAACAGGTTAAGTAGTTTTCAGAACCAGACTAAAAACAGTCTGGCCGTGTACAGGCAGGAAAAACAGTAAGACACTTAATGTGTTTAAGATGTGACTGTAGAGGTGGCAAGAGAGGGAGTTCTACCTCAGTGTTACAGCTGTTTTAATAAAACATAGACACTCCTTTAAATAATGAGGATGTGACTGCTGGCGGCGGGGGAAGAACATGATACTTTATGGAAGAAAAGTATTTTATATACAATATTCAACGCTGGAGTGTTCAAAAGCCTTAAAAAATAGCTCAAAATATTTACATGAGAATGTCTTCAATTGACTTGTCACTGACTTCTAATTTGGGTATAATCTTCACAATTGAAAAACATTGGCATGTACATACTGGTTACAGAAAATATTAGGAGAGAGGTACTATTATAGTGTCACTGAAAAAGGTACTTTTAAATATTACCATAAAAAAAAGAAGATGAAAAAGCTATAAGCTTGCAATTTTCTTTTGTGCAATTAATGGATCATTAGATATTTTATTACCTATTGCCTGTAATTTGCATATTAATAATATGTCAAATGTTGTATATAAACATTAACTAGGATTCCTTGATAAAGAGACTTGAATTTATTACGTACTCTCCATTACAAAGTAGTCTTGAGTTGTCAGTTACTAAGATCATCAGATTTTCTGCAAACCTGGTACAATTAGTGCCAAATTGGTATAGTAAGGAAGTAATTCCATCCATAGATGTCATTCTTATACCTTGGATTCATTTAAATGATGATTTCTAGCCATCCAAATAAGATACTAGGTTTTTTCCTAATAGAAGTATGGCTTTAGTACTGCTTTTGACTAGCTGATCAACACAATTTTATGACACTGAACATTCACTTAATAATCCTGGAGCTCCCTTTAAGGGAGGAACTTTCCATAAGGAAAAATACAGCGATGACAAGTTAAGAAATCTTAGCCTGTACATTCTTGTCAGCTCATAGGCAAAAATAATGCTAGCTTTGAAATCCTGATAGCAAATTGTACATAAAAATCATGAAAACAAATACATCATAAAATACATGGGGATATTAATAGCCGATTTTGTTGGTCTTCTTAGCACATAATTTAAGTAGCTTTATAAATAGATTCTGTCCATTTGCCTACATGGAAATAATTTTTAATATTCCTTGCCCAAAGAAAAAATACTGTTGCTCCAAAAGCACAATCCTAGTTTTTATTCTACTCTATTTTGCTTCATTTCTGTAGAATATTGAATACCTCTCTAGAGAGCTGAGATCAAAAAGCCTCAAGCGTACAGGAGAGCTCTGGTAGCATAATAACTAACTGCACAACATTGAACCACTGTAAGCTTTGGCTACTGAGTATCGTTAACACATCACAGTAAACAAGGCCAATAAACTTAAACTATGGGAAAAAGGCAACATATCTCAACAAGAACACGAGTAGACCACAGAAATGCTCTGTTAAGAGTTACCCAGCTGTTAGGTGCTTCCAGAATAAACCATTATAACATGATCATATTTCACTTCTAAAACCAAAAAATGGCTGATAGTTTTACGGCAAATAAAGCAGGGAAGGTTAAAATTCTAATATACAGTCCTGCTACAAGACACTGAAGTGGTGTAAGCAGTCTATGCCCTCAACACATGCGCCAGTTCACTTGCTAATTCTTCAGCAAATTTCCACCCACAAGAGTGAAGCTGACAGAACTAAATATGAGCATACATTTTTGTGCAGAAGTCAGCCATCCCTCCCTTAAACAACTAAGGAAAGTGGGTTTTGCTTTTCTGACCGATTTTCCACTGCAGCTTGTAAAATAATGGTCATATTTTCTACCTTGCTGACTGAGCTGATGGGCTAAACCTCCTAGTTACTGCTGGTGACAGGCGGTCAGAACGTGTAACATTTTGAACTGCTCTGCACAGAGTCATTAAGGAACATCTGCCTATGCTGCTGCTTCTGCAAGAGGAACACACTTGCTTCCCTTTGACATTCCTTTCCCCTAAAGGGAAAAAGGGGTTTGAAAGTGTTTTACCAGCAATTAACTTTTCCTTGCATCAGCACTCTCTTCCTCTGTTATGACTCACAGTATCCAACATATATACACAAAATTCTTGCCAGACTACTTGACTTTTTTTTTTAGTAACAGTCTACTTGACCAGTAATATTGCAATTTAAAATGTGCTTCTTACAACAAGGCTCCCAAATTCGCAATATAGAGTCAGATGAACTCCAAGGGAAAAAAAGGATTTGAGAATAATTGTCTTCTCTCATTAAAAAATACCCCTCCATTGGTATCCAGGAATTTGTTTCTAAGAACGAAACAGAACTAGTGTGTGGCTTAGGTAGCTCTCTGATCACCAGGTACCATCACCTTCCTAGTTATTCATATTAGGCTTGGTTTCAGAACTGCGGTCCAGAACAGCAGGTTTTGTTTGAGCCCCACTGGCAGAGGTTTGAAAAGAAGCCTGAATAGCATGCATATCTGCAGTGTATCTAGTTCTTGTTGGCCCTGTTCAAACTGCCTTTGTTAATGAAAGCTGATCCACTTTCCTCAACACTCTTCTTCAAGAGTTCATTTGATTTCTCATCCTATTTCAAGTGAAAAGGACTATCCTGAGAAACCATAAGAGCACGAAAATCATTTAATAGCCAGCAGATGTCAGAAATCTGTAGTTTGAAGCAGCAGGAAGTGAAACCCAAAGTGTCTTACAAAAGTCACCACGCATCTTAAACTCCACATTATTGCTGAACTGATACAGACATACAAAGAACCGGGAAGCATGACACAGCATGCCATGGGTCCAGTGTCTGATGGATGAGTTTCAACTTCATTACTGGCATTACTTAATTATTAATACAGTCGTGCATTCTGCTACAATCGAATACAACACAAGTACACTAATTTCAAGAGAAGTGAGCTACAAAAAACAGTAGTCTGTGGCCCAAAGCAAACAAAACATTACTAAAGGTTTGTATTTTTTGCTGCTACAGCCAAAAATGTGCAGAACAGAAAAATGCATGACTGAAGGTATGAAAACTTCCTATATTCTACCTCTTCAAAACCAGAGATAGCAGGGCAGTGGAATGGGAGCAGCTCTCAGAGTCTCTGTCCAAATTACCCATTGGGATTCCCTGTATCAACCAACACCTGAAGACATAATCAGCACTACATATAAGGATAGAAACTCATCACCTCGCCCAATTTGGTTCCTGCTGATACATTTACACACTCCTCCTTTGCCTTTGAGAGTAGGAGGCGGCCCCTACTGACTATGTAACAAACAGAACGGAAGATCTATATCTTATACCTAATTTACACATTTTGTATTCATCTCATCCGGCACAACGTTGAGTGGATGAGTAATGAGATCGTTATCTCCTCATCGATGAAAATCTAAAGTCACTGAGACAGGAAGCTGCAGCTGTGCAACAACACACAGCAGCAGTATTGCATACTAGGATAGAAAAAAAGAAGGAAAGTACTATGGGTCGTTTAAACTTAGGAGGGATTTTATTATAATCATTCTGACTGTAATATAACCAAGAAAACAGTGCTTTAAAAGGGAGCTCTCAAAATTCCTAGGCCAAAAATTATTATAACAAATCTCCCACATAGCTATTTTTCAGCGGATCTGGTGTCAGATTTTGCTTCTTACATGCTTGCTGCTGGTACTGCATTAGTCTACCCAGAATTCAGAAGGGAAAGCATATGATTTAAATTCCAGTTGTGCCATGAGTTCTCTGTAAGTATAGTGTTATTGCAGAGAAAATTGCTTCTTAAAAGCCACATTCCAAAACAGAATGATTTGCTTTTCAGAAGTACTTTTTTGAGCCTCAGGTATAAATCATCTTTATTTCAGATGTCTGAAAAGCATCTAGAGGGGAAATTCTATTAAAAGTAAAGAAAACAACCCACACATACTTTAACAGTAGAAATTTAGCAAAAGACATCTGAAAAACCACTGCAATAAAATTTTGCAACATATGGGCAAAAAGTAAGGATCTTATTGCTCACAAATACTATTAAACAAACATATAATCAAAGAACCTGTAAAGTAAGCATTGATATAGTACAGTAAGTATAATATAGGAAGTATATGTAATTAGAAGTAGCTCTTGTTTATATACTGATACACATGATGTACATTATCACATACAGTTATCATGGTATGAGAATGATGGCACTGTAACAAGTAAGCCATTCTAACTGGAACACTTGAATGACTTCTTACACTTTGACCTGTATTTTTAGTCAATGTTTTTTCACTGCTTATATGTCTATCAATTGCAGTGAGGTTACAGAACATGTAAAAGCTGTATTAGTAAACAACGGTAGTAAATAGGTTTTTCTTACTGGCAAAGATGCAGCATAAGAATAGGTTAATAGGTAACTGCCATTTCCTACATATTTCCTCTTATTTCTTAACACAGTGCGGAAAATACAGAGTAGTTCAGTATCGACTAAAAGTTTTGAGTACCATATACGACGTAATTCAGTCCTGCCTCTTCTCCAACTCCTGTCTTCTATAAACGTCGTTCAAAGTATCTCTTCTTATGAACATCAGGAACAGCTTGCAGCTTTGCAACAATATTATTTGAAAACCGATAAAATGCAAATTACTTGCGGTCTTCGTAATTCTAGACGAAAAGCGGATACTGCCAATCCCTCCCAAGAGCTCCCAGACAAACCCCGCGTCTTCGCGGAGCTAGAGCTCTTCTCGCTATGGTCGCACGGTAATTAGAGCAGTTCAGTGCGAGGCGTCCATCGCCTGCCACAAAGGCAACCCCTAAGGATGGGCTGTAGCCCCCGCGGGGGAACTGTGTGGAGGGAAGTTTGTGCACACCGATGTTCTCGGCAACAGCCTAGAAAGAGAAGACCCGTTTCCCTTCCCTCCTCTCACACAGGGGCACCAGAGGAGACAATTCCGAGACACCCCTAACACCCCCGGCCAGGGCAGCCTCACCTCCCTGGAAAGACTGCAACAGCGAAGACTTACCTTAGTGAGCTGGGCAATCTTCTTGCACATTTTCATGTGCATTTCCCGATTGCATTCCTCTGCCAAGCTGCTGCGAGCGGCTTTAGATCCATTGCAAGTCCCGGGCTGATGAATGTTGTTTATGCCAGAGGCCATTAGGCTTGAATTTTAATCACGTCTGTCTGTGTACGTTCCGGTAGCGCGATCCCGGCCCCGATGCTCGTCCCTCCCGGCTGCCCGCACTCACAGACCCCGGCGCTGCAGGAACTTCAGCCCCGAACAGGGCACGCTCCAGCCGCCGCCGCTGTCCTTTCTCTGCAGATGTCCCAGTCCTTCAGCAAAACACCCAGGCGAGCAGGCAGAGAGCAGCATGTGCAAACATCCTGATTGGGATTTTTTTTTCCTCCCCTTCTCTTCAAATGGTTGAGCTTCCGCCAGGAGAAGACGCCAGCGGCTGGGTGCTACAAATTCCCCACTAGAGACGTTGAGCCAGCCTAGAGGCACTAGCACAGACATTGCCGGGGATCTGTTGTAGTAGAGATTGCCTGAAGATTAAATCATGCTGCCTTCTTAGCTGCCAAAGGATGGCAGAGGTCATCTGAGAAGAGAGTGTTGGCACCTTTCATAAGCTCTGTTATTTTGGCAATCCTCTCTAAACCAGGATGGGCCCATAAGTGATGAAGAAAACCTTTGCTCAGTTTTTGCTGCTGTGCTGAAAGCAGAATGAAGCCAAGGGGCACACACGCACAGCTGAGCCCAGGAGCTGTGTCCAGAATCCAGTCTGCCTGCCTCATCCAAGAATGCTTTGCTCCCTTCAGTTACACTAAATGTACTGGAAAGGTGCCTGAAGAAAACTGACAATATTACAGGTCTTTCTTTTTTTTTTTTTTTCAATGTGCACACTGTTTCAAAGAGATCAGGCTTGTACATGTAAAATAAATAAAAGGACAGAAAAGGCAGAAAAACCAACACACACAAAAAAGGCAAGCTATTAAAATAATGGGATTTTCTAAGAGATTGCTTCAGTGAAGTGTTATGTGAAAAGAAAACTGTTAAGAACACGCTTAAACAAGTCTAGAAGTGAAGTAGGAGAAGGCCATGTAGGGTGAAGTAAGAGAGGTAGAGAAGAGGGAAAGGGAGAAAGAACAGGTAAAGGAAGCCAGGAGCTGCCCAGCACCCCTTTGATGTGTCACTGCAGCCAGTACAAGAGATCCCAGGGAGCTGCTGAGGCCTGCATCTCAGGTCCCACTGCCTTGCGGACAGCCAGAGGGGCCATGAGGCTGCTTCTTCCCTGCTGCCCCTACCTGGAAAGGCAGGCAGCTTTCCAGTCTGGTCTCCTGGCAGTGCTTGCCATCCTTCTTGGGTGAGAAGTTTCCACTTTGCTAGTGGCAGGTTTAAAAAAAAAGAGCTTCCTGAGGACTATCAGAACTGGGAAGGAGGATTATCTGGTATCACTTAATGGAAGGGCAGAAGGGAAACAGAAAAACCTTGGTGGGAGCAAAGAGAGACAAAGAACTGTTAAAAGTAACACTCCTAAATGGAAAAGATCAGGGCAGAAGAATGCCTACAAGGCAGTGAGGAGAAGAAACATTGTAAAGATGTAAGAAGATAAGACCTTGGGACAGGTCTTGGGACAAACCCTTGATTGCTGGGAGAAAAGGAAAGACTCTAAATCTCCAGAGGCAGAAAGAATCTTCACTCCAGGAATGAGAGGAAATGAAGACTGAGAAATGCAGTGTACAAATGAAAATTATCACAGTTGCTGGGAGATGCTAAGCAGGGAAATGATGTTTAGCCCAGAAAGAATATTAATAAGAACAGGCAAGAAACAGATCCTTGCACAAAGGAATGACAAAGTACAGTTTCTTTATTCACTGGCACTAGTGTTCAAGATGCTGCTGGAACTTTTTCTGTGACTAGGACATAGGAACATGCCACTGCCAATTGTCTGATATCTGATAAGATGTGTACTCACACATAAGTTTAACTCAGTTAATATTTTATAGTATCTTCTCTCAATTCATCAATTTGAGAAAATGCCTAGGAATTTAACTATATGTAAAATTTTGATTAAATTGAAAAGCTCATTAGGACAATCAAGAGAAGAGCAAGGGCTGGAGCAAAGTCCTAACACACTGTTTCCTCAGAAAAAATAGAACAAACTAAGTGAAAACACAAAGCAAATGGAGAAAATTGCAAAAGATCTTACAAGTACTTACAAGAAGTTACCTGTGTTATCACAGAGGTGGACAGTAACATTCATAGCTGTTCTGCTAAACAGCAGAGGACACACTGGACCTCGATGCAAGGGTGGATAGAGACTTGAGACACATATACGGGCACAGTAGAGCAGAGAAGCACAGATATTTGGGTACATTGGAAAAGGAATTCAACTACTGAGATACCTTCAAGCAGGCTGTTTATGAATTTTGGGGAAAGAACTTGAGGCTTTGGTACAAGACAGTGTTTTAGCAGAACATAATTTGTCACTGGTAAAGTATTCTTAGTCCAGACAAGACTTTTCAGGCAATACTTCAAACACTGGAAAAGTTTCAATCAGATCTCATGCACCAGAAAATGCATCAAGAGAACATAAATTCATAGGTGACTCAAGTTCATTAGTTCCACTACTCAAAAAAACCCCAACTTAGTTTCAATAACAGAATTTCAGCAGATAATACCAGAATGTTTCAGTGAGCATTTAACTTTTTTTTCTCTTCTAATTGATCTAGGGATTACCTATAAATAAGATGACAAAACAAGGACGTCACAAAGCACGTACTATACAAATATAAGGTTTGTCAGAATCACATTGAACACAAGTAGATTACAGAGTATTTGTGAACTTGGGGCAGTAGATGGCAAAGACAGTTTAAAATAAAAATCAAAAGTCTAACCAGAAAATGCATACACTTCTGCTTGAATTATTACTGCTACCTTAGTTTTCAGTAAATTGTGAGAGAAGGAGGTCATGTCACTACAGTTTTTATAAGTCTTTGATTAACTGTACACAGGTTTGTTGCTTTGCTATATTAATTAATTTCCTTTTCATAAAAAAATTTTAAAAATCATACATGAGCAAAAGACTATAAACCTTCCATTTTTGGTACCTCCTGCTTGTTGAATATGCAGACTATACAACTTCGGCAATCTCCTGACTAGCTACTATTAAAAAAGCCACACCCTCAAATTTCAAGACATAAAAAAAGATATTCCTGTTGCAAATGCTTAATACCTAAGTTTGCACCTTTGTTTAACATATTACAAACAGCTTTCCCAGAACACAATTAATACAGCCCAATTCTTTCACTCCTTGTCTGAATACCACTACTACCAAGCTCAGTGAGATTTTTTTTAATACACGAGAGCAAAGTTAAACTGATCCCCTGGTTTACACTCTATGGCTGTTTTGCAGTCCAATAAAGTTTGCCCTTGAAAATGATAGAACAATACAGTTAGTCATTAACTGTCATGTTATGTCAGAACTGACTGGATGGGACCTTGGGCAACCTGAGCTAGTGGGTGGCATCCCTGCCAGTGGTGCTGGGGTGGCAGTAGGAACTAGATTATCTTCAAGGTCCCTGCCAACCCAAACCTTCCTGTGATTCTGTTTCAAATGAAAAAGGTGTATTACTAAAACTGACTTCAAACTTCTTAAGTTAGCATGTCAACAAAGGAAGACACCCCCCTAAGTGAGATTCAAATTCAATTCCTAAATCACTACCTTCATTTTTGATCTCCACTTACATTCACTTTGGTCCTAGAGTAGCTTTTTGACCACACAATAGAGAATTCAGGAACCTTTTTATCTTTTTTTACAAGGGAAAAAAAAGGGAAATAAGTATAATTATAACAGTCAGAAGACTCATAAAAGTTATCCTGCTCACCTGATTCACTATCCCATTTCCAGTTGTGGTAGGNCTACTCAAAAAAACCCCAACTTAGTTTCAATAACAGAATTTCAGCAGATAATACCAGAATGTTTCAGTGAGCATTTAACTTTTTTTTCTCTTCTAATTGATCTAGGGATTACCTATAAATAAGATGACAAAACAAGGACGTCACAAAGCACGTACTATACAAATATAAGGTTTGTCAGAATCACATTGAACACAAGTAGATTACAGAGTATTTGTGAACTTGGGGCAGTAGATGGCAAAGACAGTTTAAAATAAAAATCAAAAGTCTAACCAGAAAATGCATACACTTCTGCTTGAATTATTACTGCTACCTTAGTTTTCAGTAAATTGTGAGAGAAGGAGGTCATGTCACTACAGTTTTTATAAGTCTTTGATTAACTGTACACAGGTTTGTTGCTTTGCTATATTAATTAATTTCCTTTTCATAAAAAAATTTTAAAAATCATACATGAGCAAAAGACTATAAACCTTCCATTTTTGGTACCTCCTGCTTGTTGAATATGCAGACTATACAACTTCGGCAATCTCCTGACTAGCTACTATTAAAAAAGCCACACCCTCAAATTTCAAGACATAAAAAAAGATATTCCTGTTGCAAATGCTTAATACCTAAGTTTGCACCTTTGTTTAACATATTACAAACAGCTTTCCCAGAACACAATTAATACAGCCCAATTCTTTCACTCCTTGTCTGAATACCACTACTACCAAGCTCAGTGAGATTTTTTTTAATACACGAGAGCAAAGTTAAACTGATCCCCTGGTTTACACTCTATGGCTGTTTTGCAGTCCAATAAAGTTTGCCCTTGAAAATGATAGAACAATACAGTTAGTCATTAACTGTCATGTTATGTCAGAACTGACTGGATGGGACCTTGGGCAACCTGAGCTAGTGGGTGGCATCCCTGCCAGTGGTGCTGGGGTGGCAGTAGGAACTAGATTATCTTCAAGGTCCCTGCCAACCCAAACCTTCCTGTGATTCTGTTTCAAATGAAAAAGGTGTATTACTAAAACTGACTTCAAACTTCTTAAGTTAGCATGTCAACAAAGGAAGACACCCCCCTAAGTGAGATTCAAATTCAATTCCTAAATCACTACCTTCATTTTTGATCTCCACTTACATTCACTTTGGTCCTAGAGTAGCTTTTTGACCACACAATAGAGAATTCAGGAACCTTTTTATCTTTTTTTACAAGGGAAAAAAAAGGGAAATAAGTATAATTATAACAGTCAGAAGACTCATAAAAGTTATCCTGCTCACCTGATTCACTATCCCATTTCCAGTTGTGGTAGGTTGAGCCTGA
>VZTH01013357.1:24902-49836 GCA_013397815.1 Aleadryas rufinucha | reverse complement strand
GGGCACGGGGGCGGAGGGGCCGTAGGGAGGTTGCCGGTTCCCGTGGGAAGGCCATGGTCCCTCGTGGTTGACCCTCTGGTCTGAATGCAGGATTTCATCTGTTCGAGTGACCCCGTGGTAGGCGGGGCCCTGGGGCGCGGCGCCCGAGCTCTGCCGGTTGGGGTAACTGCCGTAGCCCAGCTCGTTCCGGCCCTGCCACAGGGCCCCTTGCTGGGGACCCTCCGGCGCCGGCTGGATGGGCCCCCCCATCATCTGGGGCGGGATGTTCTGCTGGGCGCCGGAGCCGGGCGGAGCCGAGACGCGGTCCCTGCCGAACTGGAAGGGGAACTGGCTCTGGCCGGCGCGGCGCTCGGCGGGGTACGTGCTGCCGTACTGGTTGTACAGGTCCTGCTGCGGCGACGGCTGCGCCGGCGGCTGCTGGCTGGGCTGCTGCGGCTGCGCCGGGGGCAGCTGCTGCTGGGGCTGGCCCTGCCCCGAGCTGTAGGGAACGTTGTACAGCTCCCCCTCGTGCCGCTTGGCCGGGAGGCCGTAGCTGCCGTCCATCGGCCGCTTGTAGTTCTGCGGGAAGAGAAAGGCGCGGAGGCGGTGAGCGGAGCGGGAGCTGGGGGCTGTTAAGCACTGGAAGGGGCTGCACAGGGAGGGGGTGGAATCACCGGCCCTGGAGATACCCAGGAAGCGCCTGAGCACGGCACTCGGTGCTTTGCTCTGGGTGACGAGGCTGGGATCGGTCACATGTTGGACTCACTGATCCCAGAGGTCTTTTCCAACCCCAACGATTCCATGGGACAAACAAGCCAAACCTCTGGGCAGAGCCCCCAGAGCCAGAGGCTCTGCCCCACGGCACGGCCGGGGAGAGGCTCTGTCTCCCTGTTGGCCGTGTCCCATGTGAAAGTTGGATCAGTGGTTCCATTCCACCAGCCAAGGCCAATTCCTTGCGGCTGCCCGGGGAGGTTCCCTGTGGATTCTACAAGGATGCCTCGGGGGCAGGACTCTGCCCACAGAAAGGACTTTCCTGCAGAAAAGACTCAGCTCTACTCTGCATTCACCACAAACCAGACCAGACACTGGCACTTGCTTCCTTCCACATCCAGGAATTTCATCAGACCCTATTTCTCTCACATTTCCCAGGTTTCTGCTGAAGCATCAGACAAAATGCATTAAAAACTGTTGTACTTCCTGCTTCTTCCTTTCCTGTGGATTTCAAAACACCTCACTTCTCACCCCTAATTCTTTTAAGTGCAGACGGAGAAAACAGCCAATTGCTGAGACCAAATTAAAACCCAGGATCTCTCTTGCCTCCAAGGCCTGAGCTGTAGCTGCTGTGGAGGCTATTCAGACACTCCACGGTCATGACTGGCTTCAGATGGAGCTCTAGGGCTTCAAAGATGACAAGTTCCAGAGTAACTCGAACTCTTGGCTCCGAGCCCCGTGGCTCTGGTTGCAGAGCCAAACTGCAGAGCAGTTGGAATTATTCTTAGCACAGCTCACTGAGTGCCCTCTCTATACTCTCCTAAAGCATAGGACTTAAAATTATCAGGAAAACATTATGGGGTCCTGGCATGGATACAAAGAGCAAGTCAGATGTGAGGATTATGGAAAGGGATGCACGTTCATTCAAACTGTCCTGAGACAAACCTGACGGGTTTGGGAACAGCAAGGAGGAGCAGGCAGCAGGGCAACGGAGTCTGAAGCCTCTGGCTGCAGGATGAGAAAGGGAAAGACCAAAACAATCCCCTGGTTTGTGCAGAATAATCCACCTGAAACAGCTCTCCTGAAAGATCCAGCACTTACTCCAGAGAAAGCCATCACTTGGACCAAAAGTGTTACAGAAACAGGATGGGATTCAAGAAGTTCCAGAGGGACAGAGAAGCCCAGAAAAGCTTCCTGATCTGCTGCTGCCTGACCAGAGTGTGCAAAACACACAACCTCCATTCTCACAATACTGCTTTGTTAACACAGCACTGGGAATGTTGATTAAAACTCCTTTAAATTGTTTGCAAATGGGAAAAAAAGTCTCCTGTATAAGATCAGGTTGGACAGGGCTTGGAGCAGCCTGGATAGCTGAAGGTGTCCCTGCCCATGGCAGGGGTGGCACTGGATGGGCTTTAGGGTCCCTTCACCCAAGCCATTGTGTGATTCTGTGATGAGGCACCTAATTCTTCACATTCATAAAGCAAATGCACAGCCCAGAGAGTTTCCATCCTTCCCTCTCCACAAATGGCACAGATAAAACTCTCAGTTGGGACAACCAGGAGCTCTGGGATCACCCACCTGCTGCTGCTGCTGATACATGGTGGTTTGCTGGCTGGGGAAGGGGCTGCCCGAGGAGGTGCCTTGAGTGGAGAATTGATTGCCATAGGAATCATGTCTGGAGAAGACAAGGATGTGTTGTTAGTGTCCCTGTCACAGCCCCAGAGCCCTCGGCGGGGACAGCAGCCCCTGCACAGACCTTTGCTGCTGCTGCTGCTGCTGGGGGTAGCGGCTGGGCGAGTACATCCCCGACTCGGGCGCGGAGGGCAGGATGCTGGGCTGCGGGGTTCCGCTCCCCAGGTTGCCCTCAGGTCCCATCCCGGGCTCCGTCCTGCGTGGAAACAGAGAAAAAAACCCCCCAGGTCCACTTAGGATCCCTCAGTGGCAAAGGGTGCTGAGCAGAGAGGGGATGTGACCGTCCCTGGGGCAGCACCCACCTGACCCTGTCGTAGGGGGCTCCGTAGGAGTAGTGCTGCCGCTGCCCCATGGCCATGTTCCCCATGCCGGGGCCCGCGGCGCGGTTGTAAGGGTCACCCATCCCACTGTTGGGGCCCTGCCCTGAGGACATGAAGGGATCGCTTCCTGGAGCTGGAAGAGAGAAAGAACCAGTGAACACAGCCAGCTCTGCCTTAGGAAAGGACTCGTGAGGTTCTGGGGAGGAGGGTGAACCTTTGGTGTCCTGCAGCACGCTCCAGCATGCAGCCAGACAGGGGTGAGGACCCCAGGAGAAGATGATCCCTCACCTTTCCTCATACTGCTGTAAGGATCTTTATTTGGCTCGTAAGACATGCGACCCATCATGTCAGAGGTATTCATGCTGGGCTGGTACCCTGGATTTGGAGTCATGGAGTTCCGTTTCTGGAACGTAGGATCACTGCCATCTGCAAAGGCATCCTGAAGGCCCACCGAGTTACTCCTGTTACAAAAAAACCCCACAAAAACCCCATTACAGAGGTCCATGATGCTCCTCAGGATGCTTTTCCTCCCATGCTCCCTTCTCAGGTGTTGCCATCTCCTCCAAGGGCCACGGTCCTGCTCCTCCAGGGTCAAGAGGAACTTGGCTTCCACAACACTGTCCTCAGACCCAACCCCAAAACTGAAGAATATTCACAATGTTATTGTGAGCCACGAAGGAAGGAGCAAAGCGATGGAGTCCCACCAAAACAGGCGCCCCAGTCCCCAAAATCTGCAGCAGTGACCCAGAGGTGGCCCCACCCCCAGCAGTGGTTCCATACCTGATGCCTGGCAAAGGGGGCATCTGACTGTGTGGCGTCGACGCTGGAGTTGGTGGCTTCAAGTCTCCTCCTTCTGCCATGGAGCTGCTGGTGGACTGAGGTGTCTGAGGGCCCTGCATGGAGCCTGAACCCGCTGCAAGAGGAGGAGCGTGGGGTGAGCGGCTTTGCACCCAAGGGGTGCAACCCTGACCCTCCCAGAACATCAGCCTGGAGAACAGGGAGTCCTTTGAGGGAGAGACAGATGAAACACGGCCAAAAAAGCACGAGGAGCCCAACAGTTCAAGGGCAGGCTGGGCCAGGCTGCCCAGAAGAACCTAAAGCTGAGAGGTTGTGTCTCTGCTCACCTGAACCCCGTTCCCTTTCCCACACCACGGCACTGTGTGGTGCTTCCCCAGTTACCCTATTCCAGGCTGATGCTCTGAGTGCACCACGTGGCAGGAACGTGGGGCCTCCTGCCAAGTGACAACCACTGATGTGCCTGTCACCTTCACATCCCTCCCAGCCACGAGGGTCCTGGGAGTCTCAGGATCTCCCCAGTGATGGAAACCTCAGCTGAAGCCACCAAGTAGCTCTGAAGGAGGCTCCTCTGCCTGCTCTGCCCTTCCAGAGCAGCGCATTCACGCAGGGTAATTCAAGCACCACTCCCAAGGATTCCTGGAACAGGGAATGCCGGAGATGCCGGATCTTTCACTGGAGGCCAAAACCCGTCCAGCAGGTTCCCTGCAGGTCCCAGCCTCGGGACGCTGCTCTCCGCTCTGCTGAGCTTTGACCAAACCCCCCGTGTGTAATCCAGCTGTGTGCAATCCAGCTGTGCCGGCGGCTCCAGGAGCTCTCCCCTGGCCCGGGATCGCTGCGACAGCGTCGGCTCAGGTTCAGCCGCTCCTCGCAGCTGGCAAGGGCTGAACTCTTAATTAATGTTTCCATTAGTTCCCGTCCCCAGCACCCGATATCCCTCAGCTTCAGCCCTGCTGCCTGATGAGTCATTTCAGCTATTCATTAAAATCCTCCGAGGTCACGTCCAGGGCATGTTTGTTTACACCCCACCTTCCTGGCACCCTGTCCTCTGCTCTGCGACTCCCTCGGCCCGGGGAGGTCTCGGGAGGAGGAAGGGCAGCGGGAGCTCCGGGGGAGTTCCATTCACAGGCCCCCCCAGGAATTCTCTGCTGGCAGCGGCAGGAAGGGGCCCCGAGACGCTCCCTGCGTGGCTGCCATTTGGTGTTTGTCCCCACCTCCCGCCGTCCCTCCCACTCACAAACTCACACGGAGCTGGAGCGGGGCCAGCTCCACGCTCTGGGAATTCAAACCCGAGGCACCTCCCCGGGGACTCTGCGAGAGGGAACCTGCGAGGAGGCTCTCAGCAAACTCCCAGTGCCCACCAGGGAATTCCCAGCTCCCTCTGGCCACCTCTGGGTGCTGAGGGGTGTGATGGACACCGCGTGGAAGAGCTCTGGCGGCAGGAGTTCCACCTCTGCAGCCTCAGGAGGTGGTTAATGGAGAATGGCACGGTGCAATCCTCACCATTCCCAAAGTTCTGCAGGAGTTAATTTGGCAGAACAGGCTGGAACGAGGAGCAAGCCAAGGCCAACAGGTTGTGAAGTCTGCAAGGAGGGCAAACCACGTCTGTGGGACAGCAGAGCCCCTCAGCCAAATGATGAAATGATTCAGAATGTCCCACTGTTGTGCACGGTTTCCAAACAGGGAATTTATTCTCATCCAGGTGGTTCCCTGGGGGACAGGACTGTGTGGGGCCTGCAGGACACTGGGCCCTGCAAGAGCCACCAGGACCCAACTCTGCCCTAGGGCTCTTGAGCCTGGAGCTGGGCTGACAGAGGAATTTCTGTCCTGCCCTACACCCCCAGGCCCTGCTGATCCAGGGGAGCACGAGAGAGGAGGAAAAGGAAAGTGAAAGAGGAGCAGGGACACGCTGAGTGATTCAGCACAAAGGATCAGAGCCGCCAGCCAGGCTTCAGTGCTGCCTCTGCACATTCCCAGTTGTGGGAGGCTGCAGCAAGGCGAGGTGAGAGAAGGGTTTAAATTGGGAATACAGCAGAGTCCCCTCATAGCAGGACCCAAACGTGCAGAGTTTGGGATATGAGCCCTGCAAATTCCCTCTCCTGATGTGCTGAAGCAGGAGCTGAGCCCAGAAGGCAGCGCCAGGCCCTCCACAAACACCACATGAGCTACAGCAAAACAAAATCTAATGCAGCCTCTAATCCACTCTGACACACACCTAGAGCTACAGCAAGTCTGAAGAGGCTTCCTAAAATCTCAGCTCTCTCCAAATAAACTCCAAATGCTCTCAAAATCTTTGTTCCACTGCCTCAGGGGGACAAGAAAGAGGCTCTGGAAAGAAAGTGGGGCTGGATTTGTGGTGCAGTTCAAGCAGAACTCAGGCACCCCTTTGGACAGAAGTTCCTTTATCTTGCAGGACACACCAGGGCTGAAGCTCCACTGGGACAGGTTTCCTGACCAGTGACAAGACATGACTTAGTTCTTTAAAAAAACCCCCTGTAGCTGAAAGGAGAGAGGAATGTGGTGCCCAGCAGAGCACTGGGACAAGCCCAGTGTTACTGGAGGGTTCAGCAGGGCTGGGACACAACTGCACTGCACTCAGAAGAGGTTCATTATTCCCCTCCTCAGGAGCCAGACAAAGATGGTGCCAGGCTTCAGAACCAAAAAGGCATTTTTTTTGCAAACATTATAGGAACTTCAAAGCTGACCAAGTTTTTATTTCACCTACACGAGCAGGCTCCTGACCAGAAAAAGCACCTGAAGTTTTTTAGTTGTAAGACAAACTGGAAAACTCGAGCTTAAAGAAGAGTTGGCAAACTCAGCAATGAACTCAATGCAAATGAGACAGAAAGGATCAGACCTTCCAAAGACTAAAGAGTACAACGTGCATGGCTGGCCTGGATGTCTTTTCTTTTTTTGTTTAACAAATCTGAATTGAGCATGATGCTTCAATATTCAGAAACAGGAGCACCCCATCAAATCTGAAACATCAGTGAAGGTTTGTTTTAAAGGGCTTGATTCCTAAAGCACCCAACTTTTTGTAGGTGCACAAAGCCTCAGAAGGTCCTCCCTGGCTCCTGCTGAGGGCTGAGAGCAGGAATTCCTGAGGAAGAGGAGTGCACACCCACATCCAGGGTACCACTGGCATAGTCCAAACCAGCACAGCTTTTGCAGTGGGTTCCCAAAAAGGAGCAGGAACAAGGGGCTGCTGCTGGAAGCACCTTGCAGGGAACCTCCAGAGCTCTCTCTCCACCAGACTCTCAGCAGGCAGAGATGCAGCAGCAAGCACAGAGGGGTGTGTGTGTATGTATTTTTAGGTTTTCCTTTTTCTCAAGCTTAGTTCAGAGGTTGGACACACAAAAACTGAACTCTCCCAAGAGGCTCAGGTTACTCCCAGTCTCGTCCACTCCCACATTACCAAAGTATTTTTGTTCTACACATCCAGAGATCTGTGGCAGCACACCTGGGGTGTGCAGAGCCAGAGACCCTCCAGCTCACACATCCACTGCACACCTCAGAGCAGGGTCTGCACTCACCTGGAGATGGAGGCTGGATCTTGGTCTGGGACTTCTTTGAATCAGCAGCTGCAAAGATGTCTGGAGGGGGGTCCTCGCCCCTCTCGATCTTGCACTCGAAGGCGTACAGACACTGGATGTACTGCTTCTTCAGGGAGCTGGCAGCGCTGCTCGACGTGCCCACGTTCAGGTTGGTGGCCAGCTCGCGCCACTTCTTGTTTTTGTTGACCTGCACACCCAAACAAGAGGCTCTGAACTCCAAATCCCAGCTGTGCCTCCTCCAAGAAGAGGAATCAACCCTTCCCAGCTCGCACAAAGGACGCAGTGAGGGCTAAGCAAAGCACCCCCAAAACTACTGGACTCCCTTCTTCACCTGCACAAAACTTTTCGGATTTACAGGGACAGACTGCAAATCGAATTAGTGACGAGGCCAGCTGACAGCCAGATGCAAAGACAAAGACAGGGTCACCAATCTTTGCACTGGGCAAAGCAGGGGAAAAGGGCTTGAATTGGATCTGGCCACAGACTGCTCTCACCCAGACAAAGGGAGAGCAGACATCTGGCTCACTTAAAGGGCGCTGGGTTTTATTTACAGAAATAAAACAGAGATAAAACGGGGCTAAATGGAAATTCATGGCTTACATCTGGCCACACAGCTGATATTTGTGCTGTGGGCAGCTCTGTCCCCTGGCTGGGGCCACTGACCTGAGTCAATCCCCCGATCTCCTTGACGGAGATGTAGAGCCTGTACAGGTCCAGGGGCTTCCTGCCCACGGCCGGCAGGTTGGTCATGCCCATGGCCTTCTCCTCGGTGAAGGCCAGGTAACGATCCACCCACAGCTTCCTCTCGGGCTCCCCACCCAGCTCGTACAGCTTGGTGATCTTCTCGTTGGTTGTGGTAGAGGAACTGGACTTCTAGGAGAAGGAGAGAGAGATCAGGACTGAGCGGCACAACAGCAGCTCCTCCACGTCCGGGGAGGCCATGCCAGAAGAGGAGCACAAGGGAGAGATCTCCTGGATCTTCCTGCTGCTGGCACAGGGATCAAACCTGCAGAGCATCTGTTTTCCTTCAGGTAGCAAAGGAGGAGACCACGGGCTCAGAAACTGCTTTTTTGGTGGTTCTTTTGAAACTGGTAGCAGCAATGCAAAGAAAAACACTCCCTGAAGAACTTGTTTGCCTCCCTCTCCTGGCTTTACTACAGGATTAGTAAGAGGTTTGTTTGTGAAACAACTGCAGCACTTCGGTTACCACGTCCCAGCTGAGAGCTGACTCGCTGCAGGCCCGCTCCACCAACAAACTCAGGTTTGTTTACGCTGCTTTTGGCAGTTTCACTGTGGCAGGTGATCATTCCTAATACTGAATTTGTTTTCCAAGTGAAATCCATGGCTCCCATAGGACTGGGAAACGCCCCCCTCCATTTCTCACACTATTCAATCCAAGCGAGCACACAACACATGGCTTCATCTCCCTGGATGCTGAAGAGGATGGGAATCAATAAAAACAAACCCCCAAACATTTTACCTTTGACTTGGATTCTGCTTTGGGCGTCCCATCTGCCTTGTTGTTCATTTTAGTTGCAGGTGTTAATTTGACGTCCCCCAGTCCCATCATTTCAGGGCTTGCTGCCATCCCTGGGAAGGTAAAGGAATCTTTAACACTGATTTTCCTTCCAGTGCAATGCAATCAAAGAAATCCTAAAGCTCTGGCTTACCTGCAGAGTTGTTGGCCATGTTCCCTGCCATGGGGTAGGGTGGGCCCTGGGGGTTTATCATGCCAGCCATGCTGTTAATTCCCTGCCCATAAGGAGGTCCAGTGCCCATCATTCCCCCCTGATTCATGTTGGGATAACCAGGAGGCCTAGAAGAGGCAAGGAAGAAACAGACACTTACTCCACATATTGAGCATTAGGATCTTGTCTTCTGAGAATGCAGCTTTGCTAAAAGAAACCTAAAAAGGACATGGAGAAGTGACTTGGCCCAAATCATTTTTGCAAGAGAAGAACAAAGATCAGGTGCTCTTGTAAAGCTCAGCACCCAGAGCCCAAGTCCCATTCTCAAGAGAAAAGAGGATGCAAACCCTTTGGAAAGTGGGACTTGAACTGTGAACATTTTCACCCTTCATCTTGTTCTCCTACATCCACAAACCTCATTTCAGTTGTTAAATTGCCTTTAACCTGCACACTCTGCAGCCCTGGGCAGTGAAGTGAGAGTGCAGGATTCAGAACCATGGAATGTCCTGGGTTGGAGGTGTTATTTTCCATGTATCACAAACTCCCACACAACTGTGGCTCAAACTTCCTCCTCAAAGAGACAGGCCTGGGTGCCTTTACTGGGGTTTGGGAACTCGACCCCTTGGCAGCCACAGGTAAAAGCAGGAGGTTGCAGGAGCAGCCCTTGGGTGAGGATAAACAGCACAGTGTCCAGTCAGACAACAAATACATCCACCAGTTCTGGGGGAACCCAGTTTAAGAGCACGTTCATGGCTCCCATGGCATCCTGGTAGGCCACACACACCTACTCTGAAATGGGCAATAAAGGAAAAAACAACCACAGAAAACAGTGCAAAGTTCAGAGCTGAATTCCAGCTCCTTTCCCACAGCTGCTCATCAAGGCCCTAAAAGGAAGAAGTTCCTCACACTGAACAAGCGATGCCTTGGATCACACACACAGCTGGGTGGCTGCTGGATTTAGGGGCTGCACCCAGGGGCAGCGTCTCCCAAGTCCCCAGGGAACAGAGAAAACCAGAAAGCAAAATGCAAACACACCTGACGGGATCTCAGAGTTAAATAATTTCACCTATGAACATTAAAAATTCCCTAAGTATGTCATAAATGATGTAGAGAATCCTGGAACAGTTTGGGTTGGACAGACCCTAAAGATCATCCCCTGTTCTACTCCTGCCATGGGCAGGGACACCTTCCACCACCCCAGGCTGCTCCAAGCCCCGTCCAACCTTGGACACTTGCAGGGATGGAAGAGCCAGAGCTGCTCTGGGCATTCCAACACTCAGCTCCTCCAGGCTTCACTCCTTTCCTTTTTTATCACCTCAGCTTGAGAACCAAACCTCCGAGAAGAACCAAATCTCCGAGAAGAGCCAAACCTCCGAGAAGGACCAACCCTCCGAGAAGGACCAACCCTCCGAGAAGGACCAAACCCTCCGAGAAGGACCAAACCCTCCTCCGAGAAGGACCAACCCTCCAGAAGGACCAACCCTCCCCTGGGGGAAGCCTCTCTGAGCAGTTCCCCGAGCACAGGCTGTTCCAGCAGCCCTGTGGCAGCGAGCTCTGACACGGGGCAGGCTCTGTCTCAGCCTCCCTACCTGTTCTGGATGGAGTTGGCGGCGGCGTGCATGGCGGCGGCGGCGGCCTCCTGCGCCTTGCGGTTCATGCCGGCGGGCGGGGGGCACATCCCGCTGCCCACCTGCGGGGGCATGTTGGCCATGTTGGGGCCGTAGGGCCGGCTGCCCATGGCGGCGTGGCCCATCCGGCCCGGGGGGATGCCGCTGTACGGGGGCACCCCGCTCTGCCCGTGCATCTGGCTCCCGGCCCCCATGGGGTTCATGCTGCCCCCCATGCCCGGGCTCGGGTAGTTGGCGTTGGACATGGCGTTGTAGTTTGGCTGCCTGGGGTAACCTCCTGGGGAAACAGGGGAAGAGACAACATCATTGAACCGGCTGAGTTTATGAATCACCACAAAAATCTATCAGCAAATATTTAAAGATCGCTAACGGAGATGAGGGGGAGTGTTCACACCTCAACACAAAGTCAAAGTACTTGGATATAAGCCACGTAAAATGTGTTTTGACACAGCCAAGTAACAACATCGATTCAGAAGCTGCCTGAAACTCTCCCAAACCTCAACCCAGCACAGAGAGCTAAATGGTCCAGGACAAGATGGAAAATCCCACATTAACCCTTCCCAAAACAGGCAACACTTCACCATCTTCCTCTCTGAAGAGAGCCATCCCTTTGTCATTGTTACATGGGATGCACGAGCTGCTTATTTCTAAGTAAGGAAGAAGAATCCAACTTTTAGAAGTACAACTATCCCTGAAAGCAACATATTCCATCAGCCTCAACAGGAGCAAAGCTCTGGTTGGCATCACCCACACATTAAGAGGGGAAAAATCAAAACATTTATCATGGAATGGTTTGGAAGGGACCTTGAAGATCATCCCATGGGCAAGGACACCTTCCACTACCCCAGGCTGCTCCTGGGATGGGGCACCCACAGCTTCTCTGGGCACCCTGGGGCCCCAACAAGACATCAGGATAGAGAGAGGCCTTTGCTGGCTCAGTTCCCACCTTGAGGTCCGTACTGCCCGCCCTGGGGGCCGTAGCTTCCCATGGAGTTCTGCTGGTAGGGCCCCATGCCGGCGTGCATCTGTGCTCCCGAGGACTGCCGGGGGGATAAGGCTGAGCCGGGCTGGGGGGAGCTGTACTGGGGCATCTGGGGGTTCCTCTGCATGTACCCTGCACACCAGGAGCGAGCACATCGTTAGTGTGGAGCATCCAGAGCCGCCACTGCACACACGAGTTCCAGGCAACAACCCCCAACAAAATCCTGCCAGCGACAGCCTGGACACATTTTAGTGCTTGCATTAAGGAGCCAGTGTTATCTGAGCAGATAACAGATCCAATTTCCTGTTTTAGCCAAGAAAAAAAACCCCTTAGTGTCACAGCAGAAGCCAGCACAGCTCTGCAAATCCTTGGGGCTTCTTGTTCTTGGTTTTTGTTCGCTTGTTTGTTTTCTCAGGGTGACAACTCTATACCTTCAGCCAGGAGAGCTGAAATTTTACATTCCTTTTTCCCCCCAAAATCTTTCTCAGAGGGGAAAGGCACACAATACTGTTATGAGCACCCCTTGTTTTGAAGCCTAAAGTCATGCACAGGAAAGCAAGTTAAGAAGCCAGAGGAAACATCTTACAAGCCAAAGCACCAGCTTGGATGGAACATTTAGAGGCCAAACAGCCACCAACAGCTGAATTTACTGCAAGGTGCCTCAACACCTCAGCCTGGAACCCTGGGGCAGCTTTTCAATGCTCTCTCCCACAGAAGCCGTGTCCCCAGGCCAGGTAATTTCAACAAACACATCCAGAGCTGGCGTGACCCACCTCGGTCCTGCGCGATGCTCGACTGGTTCATGGAGGGGTGCAGGATGGTGTCCGACTGGCCACTGGGCGGGCGGGGAGGCATCTGATTGCCTGTGCCACAGAAAAAGGACAGAGATCCTCAGCAGCTGCTCACCACAGACCCAGCAGGCAGCAGAGTCACGTCCCAGGAGCCCCAACAACCCCAGGCCAAGGGGATGCTGGCCACAGCGAGGAAGAACAGCAGCAAGCGGCCGCACGGGGCCGGTGCGATGGCACTGCTGGTTCTGCATCCCACTCACGCATCTCACACCAACAAACGGGCTCACAGCACCTCAGTAACCACACAGAGCTGGGCAGCTCCTCCCTGCTGGGCACCAGGGCTCAGCCCCAGCAGAACCAGGCAGGGGTGAGGTTACCTGGGACTGCAGCGGGTGAGAGGGGACCGGAGCGGGACTGAGCAACGCTGGCTGGAGATCCAACTGGGGAGGGCGAGGGTCCTCTGATGCCTGGCAGGTGAGGAGAGGTATGTGGCGAGAAAGGAGACTGAGCTGGGTTACTCTGCTCTCCTTGGCTGCTGGAAATCCCTGATGTGCTTACTCCAGGGCTCAGGGCTCCTTCGGTCCCCATGGGCAGGTCATCTATGGAACCAGACAGGTCCTGCAGGGCACAGAAACACATCAGCCAAAGACACAGAGCTCTGGGGCTGTTCTCTCACACACCAGAGCATTTGTCCCTGGGCATTGTGCACACAGGAGTCAGTGAACTCTGTTTACTCTTGGTACCAAAGGCTGCTGCAGACTGAGGCAAATGCCAGACGTGTCTTATCCTGCTGCCAGTGTGAACCCAGGAGCTCCTGAGCTGGTTTGCTGATGGCCCAAACAAGTGGCCAATTCTCCTACTTGCTCCTTTTAATTCAGTTTAGAGGTGGGAAGTTAAAGAATGCATCAACAGCACACGTAGAACTGCAAACACAGGAGACAGTCCGTGTGAGCGTGGCTTGGAAGGGAAACGTGGCTCAGCCTCTGAAAGACAGAAAACTCCTGCCTCACCATAATTAATTCATAAACCTCCTATGAGCTGGGAAACTACTCACTTGAGATGGATAAAAACAAACTAAACAGATTTAAAAGAAAACCATAAAATACTCTTCAGGGTTCCCACTTCCCTTTCTTCAAAGACAGCAAAAATTAGCAGTTACCGCGTCAACCTGTAAAGTTTAGCTTTTCTGGAAGGCAAGGCTAGAAAACACCCTTCCTCCTGCATGTATTCACCTTGGAGAAGAAAAGCACAAAAAGCCTGAGAGAGCCGAAACCTCCAATTGCCACAGCAGCAAAGCGACAGCATCAAAAACCAGCTGGCAAGTGGGAAAATGGGGATAATTCCAAGGAGCTGATGTGCAGATCCAACATGCCCAATTGTGCTGGCTGGTTGATAACAAGGTGCATCAGCTGTTCAGGCTTGGCCTGCAGTGAATGAGTCAGGGAGAGCCCGAGCCAGAGGAAGTGGCAGCGTATTTGAACAGAAAGCTGGGAAGTTGTAACTATTCCAGGGATTAGATAAAATCTCTGCCAGAGGTTCAAAGGATCACAGCAGGTGAAGAAGTGAAGGCCAAAGCTTACCAGGACTTCACTCACTCTTCCTAAGTCTTCCAGAGCAATCAGCTCTGGATCAGAAGGGTTCTGGGTGAGCCCTGAGGGAATCCCAGGTCATTTCCCCTGCCCAGAATTCAGCTGAGCAGCACCAGCAGAGCCAACCTCATTTAAACCCCACGGAGAGCGGCCGAGCCAGCTGATAAATCACCTGGACACCCTGGTTCCATTCACACTGACAGCACAACTCCTGCTTCAGCAGCAGTTCAGGGAATGTTTTCCCAGCTCTGGCAGGGCAGACCTGGGACAGCAGGTGCTGCAACTCATCGGCCTTGGGAAGCAGGAGCCCTCACTCCCAGCACCTGCCTGCCAGGGGATGGGGAAAGGCTCTGACAGCACCTCCAGGCAGTGGAAGTCGTGGAGAAGAAGTGGAGTTATGGAGGAATAAAAGCCAACACGGGTGACACCCAAGCACTCCTCACCCCCGTGGGACAGGGACATTCAGGAGGACAGAGGGCAGAGCTGGGCAGCAGCACCACTGCTACAGCGGGGCAATTTCCTCTGTTTTAATGGAATTTCATCAAAATGCTTCTAACAAATGCTGGCAAATGTCACATTGGAGCTGCAGAGCCCAGACACTTGGTGGGATGATTTAGTGCAGTGTCCTCCCTCCCCTTCCATTACTGCTCCTGTTGGAGAGCTCATTTCCTGCACCACAGTCTCTGAGGTACATTTGCTTACTGCTCAAGTATTATCTTCCTGAGGAAAAAGAAAAAAGCTTTGTTTTATTTCAATGAAAGCTAAAAAACTGCAGAAAAAGCCTAAAAATAGTGTCTGAGATCTCTTGCAATTTTCACTACTTTCCTATTGTAACATCAAAAGCATTGCTCCTTTATGCAGCTATTTGGGTGTTTTTCCCCGGACAACTTTGACAAATCCCACATTCCTACTGCGGAAACCATCTGAAGTGGGAGTAAAGAGACATTATTTCCAACATTTTGCATTAAAAAGCATCAACCAACATAAACAATCAAGAGCAAAACACTCCTCTCCCTGGGATTTACTGCACCCAACTGCAGCCACTGATACAAGACGCACAAAGAGATTCCCCACAGAGCCAATGAAGGGATCAGAATGCCCAGAAACCAGTTCAGTCCAGCCTACAACTGGATGGAAAAACTGGCATGTCCCTTCAGCCCACGAAGGTAGTTTCAGTTTGAGTCACCAAGTGCATCCAAACACTGTTTTCCTCATCACTGAAATGAAGTTGGAGGCCAAACCCATTTGCAGCTTTAAAATCCGCAGCACCAGGAGCTGATGTGGTGCAGGATTTCAGAGCAGTTAAAGCTGGAGAGCAGAGGGGCAGCGCCTGGGCTGCAGAGATGAGGGGCTTTTAGGCTCAAAGGGAAAAAACCCACATTAAAAACGTGCACCTGAGACAAATACTGGCATGAAAGAACTGACACAGAGCACGTGTGCAAGGTGGAATGTGAGTTTCCTTCCTTTATCTGGGTAAGTGCTTCTCCAAGGGGCAAGAGAGAAAGGTTTTGGGTGGAAGGACCTCGGGATGTGTGGAGGTCACTGCTCCATGGCCTGGGCAATATTCTACATGAGCCTAAGAGGGCAAGGCTTGGTAATGCCACACACGAAAATATCTGCAAGACATAAAACGAAGTAACGTTAAAAACGGTTTGAAAATTAACTGCTAAGAACTAAGTAACAATCTCCACAGCTCAGGTCTTTGACCTTGCCTGAGTATCCATCCTTTAGTACCCAAGTAATTTAAAAATATCCAGTTTTAATTAAGCAGGTGGAGCCTGGGTGGGTTTGCCCCTGTGAGGGGGGCCCCTCTGCATTGCTGACATACCACCAGGGACCCCCGGAGGAGCAGCAGAGCTTTAGCTGTGCATCAGGCTCCCAAAATCACCAGTTTAAATGAGTTAAAAGTGCCTTACACATCCCCGATTCCTGGCTGTTGGGACATGAGTTGAAACAGGACCATGAAAATCAAGTAACTCCTGAAGCGACTTTCACCTCCGAAGAGATGTAAGTTTTATGAATTCCAACAATAAAGTCATTTCCCAGCAAAGAAGGGTTCTGCCAGCACAGCAGCATTTTCTGAGCGTGTTATTCAGCAGGACTGAGCTGCTCAGAAGGGAAACTCCTGCAAGGGGAAGGAGAAAACGTGGACTGGAATGTCTGAGCCCCAGCAGCTCACCGCTGGGGAGCTGCTTTCCCCCCATCAAATCCTCTCTCAGGATGTCAGGCACCGAGGCACCGTGGGTTAATTACACCTAAAGGACACCTCCAGCTGCGATACCCCCACACCAGGGGAAAAGGAAATCCCTGCACCTCCCGACAGGCTGCTTTCAGGGCAGCCGGAGCAGAGAAGCCTTTAAAAACAATAAAACCTCATGGAAGTAATGGAGACCTGCTGCCGTCAGTGGGTTCTGGACGAAGCCCAAGAGCAGAGGGCCTGGGAGGTTTTATATGCCTCCCACGGAGCATCAGGAGGAGACCTGGAAAAGCCACGGCAGCAGCGGGAGAAGGGCTCTCCCCTTCCCTGCTCCCGCCAGCACAGCCAGGGAGCCGAGACAGGAGGTGAGGCTCGGCAGCAGCAGCTCTGCCAACTCAAGGAAACGTCAGGGTCTGGAGAATTTCCTCACGTGTTTCCAATGTGTTTTTTATGCATTTTATTGCTCATCTGCCATGCAGATCAAAAACGCTGGAGGGATTCCAACTATTTCACACAGAATCTCACACTCCAGGCTGGCTGCAGCCCCAAAGCCTGAGTTTCTTCACTTGAAATAGTGCCCAGTGTTATTTTGGGATGTGACCTGATAGCGGAAGCCCACGGGGACCCTGGAACGAGAGCGGTTCCAGCTGCGATTGGATGCCCCAGCCTGGCCGGTGCCAGCGGAGCTGCTGACAAACAGCGACTCGCTCGGCACCGACACCTCCTCCTCACACCACAACAAAACCATGCCTGGAATCACACAGCCTGGTACCCACAGGAGGGGGCAGGGGAGTTCATCCCGCGCAGGGAAAGGGCTGCAAGTCCTGGCACGAGCAGCACAAGGAGCCGGGATCCTTTTATCTGGCAGCAGGAACCACCACCCCTCTATCTGATACTGCTCGTTTGTTAAACAAACGGAGAGATGAAACAACGAGAAATACTTCAGATGAAGGTAACAAAATCCCAGGGGAGCAGAGAGACTCGGGGCTCTGCTCCGGCCCATCCCACTGATCTGGAAGAACAGGAAGACTGACCAGAAAGCAAATGGAATTCCTGAGCGGGGACTGCAGCCTCCCCTGCCCATCCCCAGCCCCGGCCCTTCCACGTGCTTGTGGGGGGGAAGAGGGAATGATCTCGGCACGATCAGATCACCAGACAGCACTCAAGGAAATTATGGTCTGAGACGAGCATGTGGTGGAGCCTACAAATTCTGTAAGGCCAGTCGTTTCCATAAGATGCTCACAAGCAAGACCAGAGAACAATGGCTAAATTTATTCCCCAGTTCTTTCTGAAAGGGAAAAAGCCTCTTCCTTCCTTCTAATTGAAATATCCACTTTCTATTACAAGCTCTTTTTCTGTGCAGTTGCTTTTCCACTTACTCAAGAACTACCAACATTTAAAAATCACAAAAGCTTGTCCTTTTCTTCCCCTTTATTTCCACACCCAAAATACCTCAATCCTCTCTATCACAACAATCACACAGCTGACTGGCAGGATCTCCCTGCTATTTTGGGGACATGGATAGACTTGTTCCTCCTCTGGCAGCACAGACAACTGAATCCTGCATCTCATGCTCCACAGAACACTCTCCTGGAGCCTTCCCCGTGCTCCACTCACAGCACACCCACGGGGACACCTGGCAAAGCCACCCTGAGGTTTTCACAGATGTGACAGAATGCTCTGCAGAGGGCCCTGCAGCCCCAGAGCCTTCCTGCTGTGCCTCCTCCAGGCTGGTCCCCCAGCAGAAACCAGAAGTTGGGGCTTGGGAACAAGTTCAGCTCCAGTGGAAACCCAGCTGATACTTTTCATCCCGAGAGGTTTATCACCCAGTATCTCCAGAGCTGACAAATCAAGAGTCAGAACAGAGATTTTCCAAGTCCTGCCCTATCCCAAAACCACACAAATTGTGCCAGGCATGACCATCATTCCCCTTGCTCTGCTCTTCTACCACCAGTACCTGTGGAGAGGAACATGAGTCCATCCTCCCAGCACCAACAGCACCTTCTGGATCATTCCTGGTGTGGGGATGGGCTGGACGAGACACAAAGGGGAGGAGGAAGGATGTGTGCAGGACTTCTTCCCCATAAAACCTCTCACCACATCCAGAACCTTTCTGGAGACCCTGGTAACCCTCTGAGTGCTCTGTCCCCTGTCACACTTTGGGAGGAGTGGCAGAGAAACTAAACCCATCTATTTTGAACAGTATTTTGCCAGTTTACCTGTCCCTGGTTCTGTGCTCTTATTTGTGTGGGAAACACATCCATCCACATTCCCAGGGTGACTGAAGATCAATCAAACACATCCAAAGCCCAGCAACACGAGCTGGTGACCCCTGGCCATGCACAGCTTCCTCCCACCACTCTCCAGGAGCTGAGGAGCCTGGTTTTAGTCCAACAAGGAAGGATAACTTTCTCCTGGCATAGGGAACTGGGAATGCTCAGAAGGAAGCTCTCTGCCACACCAGCACGGGCTGCACACTGCATTTCTGTGCTTTAGGAAAGCTCTGTGAATTCACGGCCTTGCCTCTTTCTCTTACATCCTCCTTCCAAACGGGACAAGACCAGCAGTGAGAAGGAACAAAGGGATTTACTTGCAATGAAATCACTGGGATTGGCCCCTTGGATATGTCCCTGGAAGCTCAACCTCTGATGTGAGCAGGGATGACGTGTGAGCAACTAAAAATCAGACAGTTCTCGAGTTCAGCAAGAGAAAAATCATCAGGATCCTGGTACCAAACCGAGTATGCCATAAGGACCTGGGAGTCCTCAGGTGCCACTCACCCATCCCCACAGTCCTTAGGGAGAGGAAGGAAGTGCCAGACTTCACTACTTCAAGGGGAAAACACCTGCCCACTAAAACAAACACCAGTGAGGTAACACCAGCAAGGCTCCAGCCCCTGCTACAAGAGTCCATGTTCCCTTCCCTTCCAGGGAGCTTCAGCTCCTCTCAGGCAGCAGCACTGACAATTACAGACCTAAGATGGGGACTGGAACATGCCAGGGAGATTCGTGCAGTTCCCTTGCTCAAAAAAGAAGCTGAAAAGCTCATTCTTCCAGGCTGGCTCCAGACAAACTGGGAGAAGCTGCTGGCTCGAGCTGCACTGCAGGGAAGGGAGCCTTCGGAGAGGAGGCTGGCAGGAGGAGGGGCTCGGTGCCACACGAGAAATTTTACTCTGATTGCAAAAATAAGCTGCTGTTCTAATCCAGCTCAGTAAATCTAGGTGAGTCTGGTCGGCTGGCAGGGAGCAGGCACAGGATGGAGCAGGGAGGAGGACAGAGGGAAGTGCTGCTGGCTCTGCCACATTCCTGCACCGGGAGCCTTGCGGAACAGCCGGCGCTGCTACCGCAGCAGCCATTGATTTTTCAGAGGTCGATACTCCACTCCCACAGATCTCCTCGGCAGGAGCTTTAATCACATCTCCTGCTCCTACCCTGTGCCACCCCTCCTTCTCTTCCCCCTCCAAATAAAATAAAATAAAATAAAATATATTAAAAAAAAAAAAGGGAGGGCGAGGGGGCTTTCCTCCCCCTCCGAGCACGGAGCAGACGAACAAATCTCATCTCCTCGGTCTTTGGAGAGCAGAGATGCAGAGCTGTAGTTGCAGCACAAAGTAGAGAAGGAGTAACATGATTCATGCACAGAACAAGATGTCGCTGGAGGGAGAACCCGCCATGTGGAAGGGTGGCATTCCCACCCGGAGAGTGTGGGCTCTGCCCCAGGACCCTGGGAGATGGGACAGCAAAACCCCACACAAGAGTTCCCATTTAACCCTTTGGAGGCTGCTCAGCTGCTGGAAAGCACTCCCAGCTTTACAGAAACGTTGGTACAGCATCGAGCATCCAAGGCAGCGGGAAAATGCGGATTTTTCCCGGACAGGGCGGTGTCACTTCAGCTGTCCCAGGAGCTGTCCCGTCCATCCAGCAGCGCTGCCACAGGAAAGGTGAAACCTCCAGCTCCTACAGCAACACTGACCCCAAAACGAGCTGCAGGAGAGAGGCAGGAGGATCCTGGGTGCAAGACAAAGCAACATGGCAGCAGCAGCAGGGGATGCTGTCACTGGATCTCTGAAGTTGTGGGGATGCAGGGATCTACAGTCGATCCCATCAGTGGGAAAGGCTGGTCTTGGAAAGGCAGGTGCAGGAGGGAAATGAGTGCAGGCCTCAGCTGACAGACCAGTTTGTTCAAAGAGCTTCTGTCTTCCTTCCACAGGTTTTTAGATCTCCTCATCCAAGCCTGAAGACAAAGCCCAGCTCACACAAAGCACAGAATCATGGAGGAGGCAGGAGGTCCCCCTTCCACTGCCAGCCACGAGGATATTCCCATTCCCCAGCTTCTCTGGAAGGCGCTTTCCAGGCTCATGTTCCACACGTTTAGTCATCCCAGCATGTGACCGTGCCACCGTGCCAACCCCCAGCCAGGGTGGGCAAAGGGAAGCAGCAAAGGCAGGAGGCTGAAATTATTACAAAATTAAAAAGGCCCCTGGCACAGGCAATACTTTGGATTTTAAGATAAATCAGCTTTTAGTATTCTCATCAGCCTCTGGAACAATTGACAGTGACAGGATCAATTTCTAAAAAAGCAGGAGGAAGATTTTAGGGTGGAACAGGATTTGTAAGGTCTCAGGCATTTGCAAGCGTGGTGAATCCAGTGGTCCTTTCCCTGGAAGGTATCCCTGCCCATGGCAGGGGGTTGGAACTGGATCATCTTTAGGGTCCCTTCCAACCCAACCCCCTCTGTGATCCTGGACTGATTCTAGCAGGCAGCTGGAAGCTGGCAGCTCCTTCCCAAGCTCCGTGGTACCTGTGGGAAGGTGGGGATGGATGGCCCCTTGGCACTGGGGCATCTCCAGAGAAACCATTTCCATCCAGAGCTGTCTGCAGTGCCACCCCAGGCCTGGGGGTGCTGCTCTGGGTGGGATGGGGAGACTGGAGACACGTCTGGAGAGAATCCAGGAGCTGCTCCTCCCTGCTGGCTCAGAGCAGTGAGCAGGCACGGGAAGAGGTAACATATCCATGGAAACCTGGCCTGGGCCCGGCGCTGCCCTGGGGGTCAGGGTGCCAGAACAGTCCATTCCTGGAGATGTCACTGCTTGTCATTTCAGGAAATTAAACCTTTTTTTTTTCCTTTCTGTAAATAGAGGCTTCTACTTTACAGATTCAGAACTGTAATAAAAGCCAATCACACAACTCCTCCAGTTACCAGGACTGGTTTGGGATCGCAGTGTGACCCATCCCAGCCCATGGGAGCAGCTGAGCCTTGGGCCCCTGCCATGCTCCACACGTGGGCACCATGTGGAAACATTTCCCCCTGGCATTTATGATCCCACACGTCTCCAGGACAAGTCAATCCAGCATGCCAGAAGCACAGTAAGAGGGAAGTGATTCCTGTGGAGCGAGAGCTCAGGTGTGGTGGTGTTTAAAGCCCCACAGGGTTTTACACCCTCAGTTATCCCCACAACTCAGCACAGGGAGGTCACCCCAACACGGCCCCTCCCTGCCAGCACGGGGGGTTCACCTCTGGCAGGGCTCCGTGGGGATGGGAAGGGCGGAGGATGAGGATCAAACGCCCAACATCAGACTCACACGAGGCTTCCACACCTTTTGAAGGGTCTCCAATGACGCCAAGTCAGCAGCAAGAAGGAAGTGAAAGGCCGATTTCCCTGCCCTGCACCCCGAGCTGCTCGGAGAGCAGAGGGTCACCCTCCACGGCGCGGGAGCGGCTCCGGATCCCGCGGCAGCGCGGGGACACGAGCGGCAGAGCACGGGGCACTGCCCGGGGTCCCAGAGCAGAACTGGACACCTGCAGCAACTCCCTGCTCCAGCACTGACCTTCCTCACCACCGTGGCCGGGCCTGAACGAGCCAGAGCCCGTCCTGGGCCGGGGGAGCTCCGGCTGCGCTGCCCGCGGGGTCCGGCCCCGGGAGCGCTGCGAGGCGAGGGCAGGGCCGGGGTTTGGGGAATGCGAGCGAGGCGCAGGCAGGAAGCTGAGCTGAGCTGCTCTCGACCAGAATAGAAACAGGAAACGAGCCCGGCACCGAGCGCAGCTCCCGCGGCTCCCGGGGGATGCTCGGTGCGGAGAGCGGGACGAGCTCCCGGGCTGGAGCTTCCCCCGGCACAGGGTGGGATCAGCTCCCTTCAAAGCCTCAGGAAAGGGTGGGAGGAGAGAACTGCCACATGGACACGAAGCAGAGCTGCCCTGGGGCGGGTCCGAGGTGTGAAGGTGCCACTGGAGCTGCTGGAAGGTCGGGGTGGCTCTGGAGCAGCTCTCCACGGTTAACAAAATATAAAAAACTTGGAAAGAAAGGCACAAGCTCCTCAAGGAAGCACGCAGAGACGCTGGGCACAGTCACACAACAAAAAAACCTTGGGCAGAGGAGCACTGAACAAGGAAAAATACATTTTTAACACCACAGCTTGGGATAAAACCCTTCAGATCAGCACAAACTGGAATGCAGGGATCTGCACTGCCAGAGCTTCAGGTGCTCCTGGGGGAAGCCTCGGGGTGCTGGTGGCTTTATCTGCATATCCACTGTGCTGCCCTGCTTTGAAATGCACACACTGCTAATCCCTCTCCTAAGGCAAGCAATAAGACAAGCTCAAAAGGCCAAATACAAACCAAACAGAAGCAGGAAGTCCCATATGGAAAGAGAAGAAAGGAGAGGGGAAAAAAAAAAAAGGTTTGAAGTGACCAGCAGATTCAACTATAAAAAGGTTCTTTTTCCCTGCCCCCTGAAAAAGTTGTCAAAATTATTCATTTTAAAGTGAAATTTTAAGGAAACAGGCTGCCTCCCTCCCTCCGTGGCAGCTCTGACAGTTTTTTGCTGCATTTCAGCCTGTTGCATTGATTATTTCCAGGTCAGGGGATGCAGCTGACAGAGCTCAACTTTATTCCACTTCAAGCACTCCCAGAGCAGCTGAAATGACCAGTTGGAAAAAACAGAAAATCCAAGCAGAGCTTCCTGACAACCTCCAGTGTCCAAACTCAGTAACTGCTTGACTCAGAGATAATCAAACCAAAACCACCCCACAACTGCTGGGGACATTCCCTGACAAGATTTTTCTGCCAAAGCTCTGCAGCCTCGTTCCTCTCCCCACCCAACAAAACCAAATTTTCTTAAATCCTCACTGCAAAGAGCCAAGGCCAGAACCCACGACCAGAAGTTAAACATGGATCAGGAATGTTTTCAGCTGGCTGTAATCCTTTCTGCCAGTGGTGAGACACTTCAGATCAAAATTCAGAGATGAACCAAAGTGAGACATCACTGAATAAACAAAATAGTTTCCCAATAGCACAAAATAATAAAATACTGAGGTTAAAACTATTCCCACTCTACAACAAGATGAAAATAAACTGCCCAGGACAGGGATGGGGTTCCTCCCTCAGGCTCACCAGTACACTGGTAAGGACACAAACTAAGGACATTCTGGGGTGGGAATTCCTACATTTTTGCCCCAGTTGCCCAGTTTGCTGCCAGAAAAATTCAGACATAACCTTGCTGTGTCAGGAGCTCCAAAACCCTGCCAGAATCTGTCCTCCTGGTTTATAAATGCCTCTTGGGGCCAACCTGGAAGCTCGAACACCAGAGATGCCAACTTCTGTGGCTGGGGAGGAATGAACAGCCTGGTGGGAGCCCCATGCTCCACATCCATCCCAAAGGCATCAGGAACTCCTTCAAGGCAGCCCACGAGACAGAGACTGGGGCAGGGTAAAACCTGTCCCATGTTCCAGAATGGAGAAAATCCCTCCCAGCAAACCCTGAACTCCACAGGAGTTTGCAGCAGAGCTGATCTGCAATCCAAACCCAAATGGATGTTCCAGCACCCTTTGTTCTGCTTCCCCCAGAGCTGCTACCAGCAGCTTCCATGGCTGCACAGAAGGAAGTTATTACCTGGAAATGTTTGACTCCTTCAGCCTCAAAATCCAAGACTCAAAAGTTAAAGGCACCGAATAAACTGGATACAACTCTCCAGGAAGAATTTTTTGCTAAGGAGAAGAAACCAGGGGATCTCCTGGGAGAAACAGATTTATCCCAAGGATTACCATTCCTCTATTACACCCAGACACAAAAGACTACACTTCACTTCTCCTGTGCAATTGCAATCTAAGTTTAGTTTGGCTGCAATCCTGATGGAGACTCCCTTGGGAAGCAGTGAATTTTACAGAGAAATTCCTCACCTTGCCTGCTACAGGAAGGGAGAGCAGCCAGGACACTCACAGGGATGCAGGGCTCTTTAAAAGGCGTCAGGGAGCCCCGCTTAGCTCAGGAGAAAGTTTAGTTAATGACACAACCATCACGACTGGGAAGGGATCCTGAAGGCCCCACCCAGAGCGATCCACAGGACGTTCCTCAGGCAGATCCCAAAAAAGCCACGGGAGCTGAAGAACTTGACAATGCCCCTGCCAGGAGATCAGCACCTCCTGAAAGGGTGATGGACCAGCCAAAGAAATATTCCCTTTATTGCTCAGAATTCCAACACGAACACCGATGCACAACATCGGTGTGCAAAGGCCCAGGACTTGTAAAGGCACTGGGTACATGAATTCAACACTTCCCAAGAACCCAAAAAGCAGGAACCTCCTTGTCCTGCTGGGGCTGACCTGTGTTTAATTAAAGATGATGCATGGCATGATTTGCCCCAATTCCAGGATGCCCAGTGAGCCATTCCACCCACCCACCACCACCCAAGGCTCGGGAAAGGGCTCAGGACTCCGTGGTAAAATTAAAAGCCCACAAACAAACTCTGCTCCTCTAAGTCATCCATAATGGCAAAACAGGGATCTGGGAATCCTCCCGAGCAGGATAAAACTTTCTCAACTAGACAGACTGAGCAATATCAGGAAGATAAAAAGAAATTGATAGTGCCCTTCCATGGAGCTCTTGTGCTCCTGAGCATCCCCAGGCCAAACTCTGTGCAGGAGATTGATCACTGCAGGCTGGAACAAGGAACTGGCTGCCAGCATCCCAGAGATGCTGCCTCTCAACACCCCCCAGCATCCATCCCAGG
>VZTH01013357.1:0-24816 GCA_013397815.1 Aleadryas rufinucha | reverse complement strand
GGATCCTGCCTCTCAACACCCCTCAGCATCCCAGAGATGCTGCCTCTCAACACCCCCCAGCATCCCTGTCTGAGGCCCTTCTCAGCTGGTGCTGCTCCTGCCCTACAGGATCCCAACAAGACAACAAGGAATTATCAAAGAGGTGCAAGGGAGTCTCCTTTTTTAAATTTTTTGCCGACTAAAGAAGAGAAAGGCCAAAAATACACCAGGGTTGGGTAAGCTAAAGATTGCTTGATTTCTTAAATGCAAATTATTTGGTGGCAAAGCCAGGAAAACCAGATATTCCCTTGTTTCTAGGCTCCTCCACTCTTGCAGCTGAGACGGATTTCTTTTCTTAGACTACTCGGGAGAAGGGACAACTTGAAAAGGGCCAAATATATTTAACCACAAGGTATAAAACAAACTCCCACTTGGTGCTGAGAAGGAGCCACTTCTGCAAAGCCTAGTTACTAATTCCTATAATCCGAGTCAGAGGGATCAGTAGGATTCAGGAAGGCTCCAGCAGCAGTGCCTCTGCAAGGGCTTCCCACCGTTCTGAGCTACAGCAATTTCTTCAATTACTTCAGTGGCTTCACTTCTCCTGTGCTGCTCTCCAGAAGATGGGTCACATGGAAGAACTTGTGGAGAGGCAGAGTGGAAAGAAACATGCTATTTAAAAAGATTTTTTTTTTTCCCCAGGCCTCAGAACAAATTAAATCTTTGTAATCAGGGCCCAAAAGGAAAAAAAAAACCAAAAAACAGGAAAAAAAAAAAGAAGAGGAAAGGAAAAAGCAACAACCCACAACTACTCCCATTAGGTGGTCAGAACTAGAATCACGTTGTATTTTGGGTGACAATTTGTACCCATGATCCGAAGGCATTATTTCAAGGGGCTCATAACAAAGCTGTTCTCATTGCTGGGAGCAAAAATAACTCGGCTCTACACACAGCTCACTCCTCTGGCCAATCCAGCTGCAGCTCCCAGCACTGACTTAGCCAGTGGCTAAAGAAAAAAATAAAAGCTCACTCACTTCCTACTGGTTAGAACAAAATTCACCAGCAAAATCAGAACTCAGCAGCTCCAAACTTTTCTTCCAAGCCAGAGGCACAGACCAACTTGTGCAAACTAACCTAAACTCTCAATCCTTCTCTGCTTTCTTGATGTTTGAACACAAAGTTAAACTACTCTGACCCAACACCTGCTGGAACACCGGGCACTGACCCCATCCCCAACTGGTCACTGCAGATTTAGGATGCCAAAGAAAATGTAATTCCCCATCTGCCAAGGAAGGAGCTACATGGGACTGATCTTCCTCCCTCCAGGTACCAATCAATTTGTCTTTTTCACCAACTGTTCAGTCAGACTGGACCAGAGAAGCTTGAATCAGCAGCATAAGGATCCAACAGGACAGAAAGGCAGTGGAGCTCCAGTGCCAACCACCAGTGCCACAGTGGGCCAAGGAACAGGAAAATAAGGCAGAAATGAGGATTTTCCCTGGAGGTCAGGGCCCGGTGTGACAGCAGCCAGGTACCTCAGACTGCCCACACAGAGCTCACAGAACAAACTGCTTTAGGTAGAACCTGCAGAGCAGAGCACTCAGGGTTAAACTTCCCTCTCAAATCCATTACTTTTGTAAATTACATTCAATCTCCAGTGGGAAGCCAGAAGCTAATGACTTAGTAAAAAGCACAGGCAGCCTCCATCGTTCCCATTTCCACGTGGAACACTCCCAGTGCTCGTTTCTCCTGCTGTGCTCCTGATTGCCCTCGGCCCAGGCCCCACTCACCGGCAGGCTGGAAGGTCTGGACTGAAGATTCAAGTTCATGTCTTCTTGCCCTTTACTGGAAGCCATTGAGGGAGCAGAGGATGCCTGGGACCCAAATGAGTCTTGAGGCAACAACTGAAACATCAAGAAACACACAGAAAAAATCATAAATGGGAATACAATGAAGCCTCTGTTGGAATCACTCTGGGATATTCCCACATTGTGGAAGATTTATGTCCCCTTGGTGACATTTGCCCAAAAGAGGAGGTGAGAGCCAGGGCTCAAAGCCAGCACACACAAACCCTGCCTGACTGCTCCGCAGGGCTGGGAACACAGGCCTAAGGCTGTGACAGAACATTCTCAGCTGTCCCTTATCACAGATCCTGGAGGTGACAGGCTGTCCTGGATCCCCACTCTGCTTCTTCACCTTCATCATCTCACCCTCGCTCCAAGTACCTCGTTACACAAACAAGGCAAGTCAATTAAACCCTTCCACTTCTCAAAAGCTGCTCTGGATGTGTTGCAGTGTTTGCTGAAAGCTCCCAGCCAGCTTTGTCTCTCCTCCCTGAAGCCAAGTTTTACATTTAAGAGCAAACTCTTCCCTCACCCTCCACGTGTGGCTCTGCAAACTGCGCTCTGCCATCGTGCTAAACCAAGCACCTCAGGGAGCACCTGGGGAACTCCCACAGACCAGCAGGAAACCTTTCCATTATGGAATCCTCTACACTGGTAAAGAATCACTGAGGTTTTAAAAAACTTACAAGACCATCGAGTCCAACCTGTGCCCAATTCCCACCTTGTCCCCAGCCCAGAGCACTGAGTGCTGTGTCCAGGAATTCCCTGGACACCTCCAGGGATGGGAACTCCAAACCTCCCTGGGCAGCCCCTTCCAAAGCCTGACCACCCTTTCCCTGGAGAAACCCCCCCTGAATTGCCAACCAGCAGCATTTTCCTAATGATAACCTTTAAAACTGCAGTATTAGCAGGGCTTTGCTGGTTACCACGTCTGTGACCCACAGAAGTCCCCACGTTTGACCACTGAGTCCCACCCAGTTTGCTGTGCGTAGTTCAACCAACTTTAACGCAATTTGGCCCAAATTTTGGCAAGATTTGCCCAATCTTTAGGCAAGATTTGCCCAAATATATTTTTTTTTTAAAAAAGGACTTATAGAAGGAAGCAGAGCAGGAGGCGGCCTACCTGAGGCGGGGGGAAGCGCTGCTGGGAGTAGGCCGAGGGCTGCTGCGGCGGCTGCGCGGGGGGATAGGACGAGGAGGGCTGGGACAGCGCCGAGGGCGCCGGCGGCTGGGACTGCTGCTGCTGCTGCTGCTGCTGCTGTGGGTGAGGGCTCTGCTGGTTGTAGTAGGGAGTCTGGCTCTGCTGCCCGTAGGCGCCGGGGCCCTGCTGCCCGTACGGAGGCATCTGCAGAGGGAGAGATGGAGTTGCACGCCCGTCACAAAGGGGTTTCTCGCACACACGCGCTGGTTCTGCTCTAGAAGCAGAAGTTCAGGAACCTGTGCACAGCTGGAAATGCCACTACCTAGATACTTCCCTAGGTACTTCCCGGACGACAGCACGAGTCACTCGTGTGTGACATTACCCTTGGCAGTGACCAAGTTTTAACAGGCATCACGGCTAAGTTTTTAGGGATCCCTATCTGACCACCCTTCAACAAAAGTAACATTGAAAGGAAAGACTGCTCGCTCCAACAGAAAAAAAAAAAATTGCCTTTTGAATCCTGCAAACAGTCCAGCAGGCGCCACTTGGATCATGTAATGAGCCAAAACTGACCTGGAGTCATTTCTTGTGCAAAGAACAGCTGTGTCTCTAACGCAGCACAGCAGAAAGAGGATCTCCCTCCCCTGCTATTTATTTTTCCCTTGTTGGATTCACTGCTCTGCCACTGCCTCTCTTGGAGGCGAGGATTCCACAGGGCATCAATCCCACCTGGATCCAGGTGTGGTACAAAACACAGCCTGAAGAAATGCCCCTTTACCCAAATAATGGATTCCAGCCTGGCTGGAGCGGGGCACGGCTGCGTCTCTTTCCTGTCCCCACCGTGCCAGGCCCTGGAAGCTTTGGGAGCTGTACCTGCTGTGCATAGGAGATGCTGCCCATCGTGCTCTGTGTCCTGCTCTGCATTCCCATGGGGTATCTCTGGGGGGTCTGTGGCCCATAGGGCTGCCCGGGGTAGCCGTGTCCCNCACCTTGTCCCCAGCCCAGAGCACTGAGTGCTGTGTCCAGGAATTCCCTGGACACCTCCAGGGATGGGAACTCCAAACCTCCCTGGGCAGCCCCTTCCAAAGCCTGACCACCCTTTCCCTGAAGAAACTCCCCCTGAATTGCCAACCAGCAGCATTTTCCCAACGATAACCTTTAAAACTGCGGCATTAGCAGGGCTTTGCTGGTTACCATGTCTGTGACCCACAGAAGTCCCCACGTTTGACCACTGAGTCCCACCCAGTTTGCTGTGCGTAGTTCAACCAACTTTAACGCAATTTGGCCCAAATTTTGGCAAGATTTGCCCAATCTTTAGGCAAGATTTGCCCAAATATATTTTTTTTTTAAAAAAGGACTTATAGAAGGAAGCAGAGCAGGAGGCGGCCTACCTGAGGCGGGGGGAAGCGCTGCTGGGGGTAGGCCGAGGGCTGCTGCGGCGGCTGCGCGGGGGGATAGGACGAGGAGGGCTGGGACAGCGCCGAGGGCGCCGGCGGCTGGGACTGCTGCTGCTGCTGCTGGTACGGAGACTGGGACTGCTGCTGGGGGTACTGGGGCTGGCTCTGGGCGTGCGGCTGCGCCGGGGGCTGCTGCTGCGGGTACGGGCTGGGCGGCTGCTGATGGGCCGGCTGCGCCGGCGGCTGCGCGTAGGCCGCCNAAAAAAAAAAATTGCCTTTTGAATCCTGCAAACAGTCCAGCAGGCGCCACTTGGATCATGTAATGAGCCAAAACTGACCTGGAGTCATTTCTTGTGCAAAGAACAGCTGTGTCTCTAACGCAGCACAGCAGAAAGAGGATCTCCCTCCCCTGCTATTTATTTTTCCCTTGTTGGATTCACTGCTCTGCCACTGCCTCTCTTGGAGGCGAGGATTCCACAGGGCATCAATCCCACCTGGATCCAGGTGTGGTACAAAACACAGCCTGAAGAAATGCCCCTTTACCCAAATAATGGATTCCAGCCTGGCTGGAGCGGGGCACGGCTGCGTCTCTTTCCTGTCCCCACCGTGCCAGGCCCTGGAAGCTTTGGGAGCTGTACCTGCTGTGCATAGGAGATGCTGCCCATCGTGCTCTGTGTCCTGCTCTGCATTCCCATGGGGTATCTCTGGGGGGTCTGTGGCCCATAGGGCTGCCCGGGGTAGCCGTGTCCCTGCTGCGGCCCCGCCTGCGGTCCCTGCTGCTGCGTGTAGGGGTTGTTCCCTCCGTAGGGCTGAGGCCTCATCTTCCCCATCTGATCCATCGGGCTCGAGGGCTGCAAGGCAACACGGGACACGTGAGGCACATCCACAGACACACAGGAACTGGAATTTCAACACCAGAACATCCCAAAAACCCCAGGAGAGAACTCCGGCACCAAGGAGAAGCTCGTCTGCCTCTTCCCAGGTGCCGGACCCCAGCGTTACACTTGGAATTACAGCAGGATTCCTGCTGCCCTTCCAAACCCACCACTCCACCAAGGACAAGCCCAGTGAGAAGTCACTTAATGCTGACATCTCTCCCGTGGCAGGACAGGAGGAAGGGGGGAAGGATCATCAAGACAGATCAATTATCAGTGTAAGTGGCTTTTCCCCATCGTAGGTAGTATTTTAATGTCCAGATATTCCACAACAAGGTAAATTTAGGCCGAAAATTTAAATATTCACAAGAAGTGCTGCTTCTTTCACGTATAACAAGGTCTCCCAAAACACTACAGGCTGTTAATTTACACTTATGCATTTCAATTAATGCACATTGATGTAGTAACACTGGGCAGTGCTGCTGACATCCACAGTCTTCAAGACTGCAGTTTCATTTTTGAATAATTTTTTTTACATGTGCTTTGTGTCTGCTGCCTTTTGGAGAATAAAGAGTTTCTAAATCAAATTTATTCAGATGCACGAAAAAAATCTGTCAGCCTCGAAAGTCAGCTCCCTGAGCTTTAGAGCAGAGACAATGAGATGAGTGAATAAATGCAACTTTCCTTGGACTTCTTCATCTGTGCTACCCCTGCCTGGAGCCAAGATTTAGGAACAGTCAATCGAATTTCCTGAAAACACTATAAACCTCAACACTATAAACCTCAAACCAGGGCTTTTTCACCTTGGCAGTTATTCCCCCACTAAAGAAAGGGCTGTCCTGGCGTGGTGACCTCTGAATGAATCCCAGCACAGTCCTTAACCTCCATCCCTCGGACTGAATGGGAATCCTTCCCTGAGCTCCCGGTGACCTAACTAATCCCAATTAGATGTTTTCCACAGATCACCATGACAATGGACTCTCTATTACACCATCCCTTCCTGCCACCAGCCCTGGGGTGGTGTTTGTACAGATCCACCCTCTCTTGCTGAGCTCAGGTGCTTGAGGAGTGGCACTACAGGTCTGCACAAGCAAACACGGCGCACAGCTCGGGCTGGAAACCCCACAGAATCCCAGAGACCAGAGCGGGATTTCACTGAGGTTTGCAGAATCCACCCTCTCAGGGGGGAAAAAAAAAGTTGTTCTTGCAGCATGCTGCACTTGAGAAAAGCCTTCCCCAGCAGCCAGCACAGCTTGGAGCCCCAGCACACATTTGTGTGCCCAGCTGTCTGCGGAGCGTGGCTGCCAGGGAGGCTCAACCCCGAGCCAGCAGCGAGCACAGGGACACCACGGGCAGCTCGTGGGGCTGGGACTGAATGGAGAGGGCAGGAAAAGCCCCACTGGTGGGAAAGGGAGAGGCTGCTGGCCCAACGGGAATTGGGCTCTCTCAGAGAAATTTGTGTCAATATGGCACAAACCAATGGGGAACAAAGTGCAGGTGCTCGGCTCTACCCCAGCTCAGGGCACCCACGGAACCTGCCAAGCTGGAAGGGACCCACAGGGACCACCAGGTCCAACCCTCAGCCCTGCACAGGACACCCCAAGAGGCACATCCTGTTGCCCAGAAGCTCCTGGAGCTGTGGCAGGCTGGGGAAAGCCGAGCCCTGTGCCAGCACGGCGTTTGCCATCCTGTGGAAGCTGCTCCCAGACGACCCCGTGCACGGCTCTGAGCGACTCTCCCTGCAGAGGCGGATTTTGGATGCCCTCCCACGCTCAGCTGTGCTGGATGTTCCCATTCCCGTCCATCCTGACACCAAACCAACCCTGAACAGGTTTTATTCCACGTTTCATGTTCGAGCTGTCACAGATGCTGCTGCAGAGGCTGCAGGACTCCAAGGCAGCCCCAGATCCCTGCCCCGGGAACGCCGTGCCCAGAGCCCACGCCAGGCACCCACACGGGGTCTGTGCCAGCTCGGAAAAGGAGCTTCCATTCATGGGGGCAGAAAAAAAGAGATCTTTGAAGGCTCTGGTGGAAGCCTCAGAGCTGCAGGGCCTCAGTCCTGAATGCAGCACCCATGTGGAGCTCCCATCCACCCTAAAGGATGCAAATGGTGTTTACATCTTCCCAGCAATTGTCCCTGATGCTTCCCAAGCCTTGCCTTGTGGGTACCCCCTTGCATTACTGACATCTTCTCCCTGCCCACATTATCTCCTTTGGTATGTAAAATCGGGGCCACCAGGAGCTTTCCCAGCCCCTGGCTTCTGACTTGAGCCTGCTCTCACCACCCCCAAGCACTCACATCCTTCCTTTCACCTGACAAAGTGCAACTTTGGGGTTACTGACTAAATATTTCAGCATCTTTTCCGTTTGTTACTCGCTTCCTCCTGGTTGTAACTCACCTTTGCAGCCCTCTACCAAGGGCAGCTTCTCAAATGCATTCTTTTTAGAGTTTTTTTTTAACTTTTCTTTTCTTCTAAATACACTCACACCACATGCTGCCACCCCTGCACTGATTTTCTTGTCTGTGGTCACCCACAACACCAAGCATCTCTTCAGGGAGGAGAAAACAAGGTGAAGATTCACTTTTCCATGACTCCTACAGGAAGCATGACAACCACTAAAAAACTTCCAAGAAACATTTGGAACTGTTTATGCAGCCATTAAAAAAAAAAAAAAAAAGAGAGAGAGAGAGAAAAGAAAGAACCCAAAACACAAACCCTAAACATCTTTCCAGGATGTGACCAAGTCGTCACCTTGACTGCTCAGCGTAGGAGGACTCAAACTGCCACCCTTCCACCAGGCCCCAGCACAGAGAGGGTGCTAAAAACAAACACCAAGAGCATCTAAATTGCAGCCTCATGGATAAAATTCTATCACCAGGAGAAATGCAAACGCCAATTAATCCCTAATGAAGGAACTATTTCATCCACACGCTCCTGACTCGTTGCAAGGCTAATTCGTGCTCCCTGGGGTTGCCATGTACATCTCAAATGCTGCAATGTGTTGCTTCTTCCTTCAAAATGCCCCGTTAATTCAGAATATCCCACACATCTCTGTCGCTGACGGGGCTTTAACTGCTCTGCACTTGGTATTGTTGCTCTGGCTCAAAGAGTTAAACATCAGGAAGCTTCCTTGAATCTGCTGCCTCAAAACCCTTTTAGGGAGTTGAACTCCACGTGCCTCAAGAAAAGAACAAAGCTGAAACGCAGGGATTGATCCGAGGGCTGGTGTGAGGCTGCCCAGCCCCTCTGCACACCCGAGATGGGCACGCTGGGAGGAAGCAACAACACGTCAGGATAAATAAGGAAATACCAAACCCCGGCTGCAAAAGGCTGGAAATTCTTCTCTGGGCTGATACATGGGAAATCCTTTCAATAGGAAACCACAGGAGTAGATTACTGTGATTACACTTCAAAAGCAAAGGCCCTGCCACAGAGAGACATAATTGAGAGAAAGTGTTGCTCCTTGATCACTGAAGTCCAGACCCCCTGCTTACACCTCCCTGCATTCATAGAAATTGCTTCTATTCTCCCTCAATCCCACTATCTCTGCTGTTGTGTAACACCAGGAAGCACCAAAACTCGGCACAACGCTGTCCTGCCACCAGCCAAACTTCAAAACCAAAAAGTTGTGTGGTTTGGAGTGTGAGGAGAGTGACCATGAGCCCCTGCTCCAGAGGAACTGTGGAGCTTTTGGGGTAATTTAAGATATTTCAGACTAAGAGTTTGTATCAGCAAGCCCAGAGTGAGCTTAAATTGCCGAGTTCAAAAGCTCTTCAAATCACTCTGTGTGATGTGAAGGGTGTCAGGCCCCTATAATGAGGCAGTGCAGTGAAACCAGCTCTTCTTCCAAACAACACCGGGGCTTTCCCCAAGAAACAAAAAAAGCTTTAAGCAGACAAGAGCATTCCATGAACAATTCTTTTCAGATTTTGTCCGGTGGAAGAGAAATTTGGCCTCTTGAATGAATAGCTGGGTTAAATTGGAGGGGACTTGCTATTGGTCCTGTCGGGAAAACGAGTAAAGGGAAGAGGCAAATCCCACTTCGGAAGCAAGAGCCAAACCCTCCACAGCTGTACAGAAAAATGGAATTCTGACTTTCCCCATTACCTTATTGCATATTTGTATTTTATTAGGCCAGAGGAAGAAAAGGAAGGAGAGTCATTCACTGAACTCTCCAGTTTCAAATCAGCGTCATTCAATTACTGGCAAACGTGGGTGTTGGCCACAACTGGCTCCTTCAGCTGCCCCCCCAACCCCCCCAAAAAATAAGAAGGCCGAAAAAATAAGAAAAAAGCCCTAAGCTCTCACCTTGGCTTCGAAATCTTTCCCTGACCAGCTCTGTTGTCCGTTTTTTGTGATAAAAAAATAATAAGAAGCATTCCTGGCTGTTTAACCGAGAGAAGCCCTAATTGATTCCCACAGTCATTAACCTGCATTTTACCTCGGAGAGTGGTAGTTAAGGAAGTCGGCACTGCTATTTATAACTCATCTCAAATTGAGGGCAGACTGCCTAAAATCTAACACATCCCAGCTGTACTCCTGTTTGAACTGGGGCCAAGGGAATTTTTTAAAGCAATCTTGGCACTGAATGAATGACACCAACAGTATGAGCGCGTGTGGTTGTGTTGTGGTGACGTAGCGCTGGAGGTGGAAGGGGACGGGGGGGCCGCACTCCGTAATCCCTCTCCCAAGCCCAGCTCAGCCCCGGAGCCGGAGCCGCCCACCCAGAACCAAACACAGGAAACGTCTTTTCCTGTGGAACGCCTTGAAGTGAGAAGCACATGGCTGATCTGCATAAAAGCAAAGCCACGCCGCTCCTGCCAGCGAGGTTGTGCTCGGAATCCCCGGCCACGGAGCCGCTGCCTGCGAGGGCTTGGACCCGCGCCGGGAATCCCAGAAAGGGCCAGAACAGATGGGAAGGACCCCGGCAGCACCAAGCATTGTCTGGCTGCTGAGCACTGGTACAAAGAGGAGCCAGGAGAACCCAGAGGGAGGTGGCAGCTGCTCCCCGGCCACCTCGGCTCGGCCGGAGAACGGGGCCAGCGCAGGGAGGTGGAAGTGGCCGGGCTGGGACGATGCTGAGCAGCACCAGCGATGGGTACCACATCCCACAGGCTCAGGGACAAACTGCTCAGCTCCCCCAGCCTGGATCCCCAGGGCATCTCACTGGAGTGAAGCACGTGGGTCTTGTACAAGAGGGATGAGGGACTCAACCTCCCACCTTTAAACCTTCGTCCTAAACCAAAGCCCTGCCCTATTTCCACGTTCCAAGGGCACTGTGAGAGTTATGCTGCCTGCAGCACCAAAGCTCTGAGCAAGACAAACCCCACTTCCCGTGTGATGCTGGGTGTGATGGTACCAGCTCACAAAGCACAGGGCTCGTGAACAAGTGTGAAACACGGGGAGGCATCGCCCAAAGCCGGCACGAGGCCCTGGGGATCCACCAAAACCAGCCAGGCCGTGGTGATTCCCCAGCTGAGAGCAGCAGCTCCTCTCCTGCGACAGCACCACAGCCACGGCTGATCCACAACATCACCAAAAGCAGAACTGATGGGGACAGGGGACACAACAGCACCCAACAGGCAACACGAGAGGCTCCAGCAAACCCAGTCTGAGCTGGTCACTCGTGTTTGAACATCACTCTCACACCCATCTGTGCCTTCCAAAACTCCGCACAGAGGAGACTCCAACTCCTCCACAACTGGAGGAATGATCACAAACCAACAACTGCCCTCATTCAGGAGCAAACACTGCTCACCTTCCAGTGGGGAACTCTTTCAGCTGATCTATTTAAGGTGCAACTGGCTGTGCTGAGGTCAACACCCCGGCCTGAACTCGCTGCCTTTTATAGCCCGGGTCACGCTCCGATGCCTCTCTTCCCATGGTGGTCTGCTTTTAAAGAGGGACACAGGAGGCTCAGGGAAAGCTGAAGTTAAAATAAAGATCCTCCTGCAGGACATGAAGACGCCCCCAAAAGAAAACACCTTGAAAACCCCGTGGTAATAAACACTCCATGAGGTGCATCCACCACCTCCCCGTGACAGTTTAAACAACAAGCCTGCTTCTCTGAGAACATCATCACAGAAATGCACAGTTCCTTTTTTGCTTTTCCCCTCCCTTTTTAAACTTGAGAAATCCATCAACTTCCTTCAGTCACTCAGCACAATCAGGGCAGAAGACCGAGCCCATGCTGGCCCTGCTCAGGTCCCACCTCCGTCTCTCCTTGCCTTCCCCCATCACTTTGGGAAGGGCAGCCCCATCACTTTGGGAACCCCACTCCTTTCAGGAAGCAGCGGGGGTGCTCTGACTCACACCCATAAGCCTGGAGTGCCAAAACCTCGCTTCTGGAATACAGTACAGGGTTACAAATGCTCATCCCTTGGAAACGTGCAGGACAAATCCATTTTCACATAAGCTACAGAAAAATGAAACTCCTCCCTCGCCCCCACAAATCCCAGAGTCTAACTGGGATTTGGACACACAACCAGGAGGTGATGCAGCAGCATCATCTCATTATCAACGGCCGATGCAGATTAAAGTTTGGCTGCCAAAACAAATGACCCCTGCTCCACAGTTTCAGTTCTGCAACCAGAAGGAGATTGGTTTTTCTTCTGACTTTTTCCAGTAGGTCAGAGTTTGACCCAAGACACTTTCTATTCCTCTAAACCTCTGCTAACACCCCGACCTCAGAACAAGCTCACGACACCAACACAGGAGGAGAACAGGACTCCTTCTGCATTACTTCAGTCACCTGCTTCTACCTGGAGCTCCTGCAAATCTAAAATCTGCCCTGCTCAATGTTTATCCCTTCCCTGATCATTTATTACATCACTTTCTTTGGGGAGATGCTGTAAATCCAGATCCTGAGCTGCACCAGTGGAAGGAAGACGAGTGAGTTTCTCCCAGCAGCCATCCCGTGACCTGTATCTCCCTGCTAAACACAATCCAGTAATTACCCATTAACGTTTCTCAGCAAGAGCCCAGTCCACACATCTCAGAGGACTTTCCAAAGCACAGCTCTTACTAATATTCTTCTAATTGATTAAAACTGACCAGAGTTTTGATTACAGGATGTATCATTATGGAACATCTTATTCCTGAAAGAAGTCAACCAGCAGAAGGTGATGTGGTGGGGAAGTGAAATGAGAGTCACCCCTCCAAGCCCCACCGGAAATAACCCGACAGCAGCACAGGATTCATGCCCAAGGACCAGCAGAGTTGTGTTATTTTTTATTTCACTAAAACCTGGAGGGTGGGAAGGTGCCAAGCCTGCACCAAGCACCACGATGGCTCCTCAGGGACACCTCTCCTGCCTGCAGGCTCAGAGCACATCCCTGTGGGAACAGCACAAGGGATCCCCCGCCAGCTGAAAGTCAGGCAACAACCAGAGGACTCATTCCCCTTCCCTCCATCTCAGCTACTTACACCACGGCAGGACGTTCTGACAAACACCACTGACTGACTTAAATGCAGTCAAAATTAACAAAGGGTTATGATTACTGTACAACAGCTGATGACCAGTGAAATTCTCAGGCATTTCCTGGGCAGTTGGGGTCAGATGATGCAGTTTGTTATTCAGACTGTGTGATCCCTATGTAATTTCTCCAATAATTTCAACTTACATTTAAAATATAATTTCCTTCTATGCAAAGAACTAGGTAACAAGCTATCTATCCCTCACTCTCAGACTTCAGTTCATTTTACAAGCACATTATTCAACCAACTCACCCCAGGATTCCCCAAGTGCCACTGCTGACTCCTCCCAAAAATCCAAGCAACACCGAGATGTAAAGAAAACTGCGCCTGAGCTCCATGGGAGACGATCCCAAGGAACATGTGATCGTTGTAATGAGGTGCTGCTCCTTTCAAGATGGAAAGAAACTTCCTTCCTGAATATTAAATCAGGCTTTAAGTTTAGCCAACCTCCTACTTCTGCTCTAATGAACTGGAGGCAAGTCAACAAAAAGACGCTCAAATGTCTCATTGCAGCGCTCCCGCTCCAGCCCGGCTTCCACGCTGCAAGGAGCAGCCGAGCTCGCGCTGTACAGGAATGGGCCCGGGCCAAGAGCAAGCCATAAAAAAAGCAGGAGGAGGAAGGGCCAGGATGGAGGAGCAGAATTATGCTCGGTGTCACCACTGCTTAAGTGATCTCACTCCAAGGAGTACGAGAGCAGCTGTTCCACATCACCAGCGAGTCCCAAAATATTTGCTCCAAACAGCGCTGAAAACCTGAAAGGGCTCCAGATGCCCCGTAAATACATTCAGACAATGCAACCTGTGGCAGACTTCAGTCATCCAGCTAATTCCCTGTAACCCCTGCTTCCTTTAGAACAAGCCCTGCTGATCTCACGGACAGATGTCTTCTGCTACTGAACACGAGGGATGTTTTCCAAAACTGGAGGTCTGAAGGAAGAGCCAAGGCAAGGGCTCACTGGAGTTTACTTTCTAGAATAAAGGTAGTTCTATCAATTCATAAAAAGCCTTTTCTGCACTGAAACCTGAGGGTGCTGGAGCACACTCCAGAGCTGGTAAGACACCTCCAGCACAGCCTCCTGGGGTCCTTTCTAAGAACACTTTCCCGATAAATCTTCATCTGTAAAATGCAGCAGCACAGGTTTCTACCCACTTGTGTGTCTGAAAGCTCCATCTGTATTTGAATATCTCATCACTTTGCAAATTTATCTCATTTTACACCAGAATAAACAGCGGCTGAACAGACTCAACTGGACAGGCAAACTCCCGTGACCCCTTCCCACGCCGGGACCGGCGTTCCCGGGGAGCCTCTCGGGATCAGCTCGGGGCTCTGAACGACCCCAGCTCTCCAGAGCCCCACTCCCCTGCCCCACACAGCACCACGAGGGAGCAGGACACGGCCACGCTCATCCTCGGAGAGCTGCAGCTCCCGGAGGTGCCTCATCCCAGAGCTCCATCTCATCCAGAGCTTCCTCAGGAGCTGCGTGTCGGGGCCTGCAGCCGCTCCAAGCCGTGTCTCAGCATTACCCAGCCTCTCCCCTGCTCCTGCAGAATGGCTGAATTTATTCAAAAGGGTGCGTTATGGAAGGTCAAAATCACCCAAGGAGGCTGAGGCTGGGGATGAAGCTGTGCAAGATGGGCAACCCCAGGTTGTGCCAACACAAACCCCTGAGCTCCACCACGCTCTCGCCTCCCAGACCTCGGATTCAAACTCACAGCCCCACAGGGGACATCACCCCTGCTTTGGGATGGGGTAACGTGGGTCAGGCAGCTCCAAGAGCCCCAAGGCACAGCCCTATCCCAGCCAGGAGCCTGGGATAAGCATTGCTGGTTGCCCCAAGAGTCCCTCAAGCACACCTCGGGTACAGGAGCTGGCACCACACACCGTGCGTGGCACCAGCCCCGCTGTCACCTCAGTGGGAAACAACTCAGTAAATCCCAAACCCCCTCCTGACCCCACTGTGCTTTATATCCAACACAAAACAAGGTAGCAAAGCTTTGTTTTGCTAATGGGAAACAGAAAAGTTACTTCATTTCCCTTGTCATTACAGCAGCTGACAAATCTGGGTGCTATTTTTACGGATTTTATTGAGCCTTCTCTTATTTTAGCCTTAAAATTCAACCTTCAAGCCTCCACTTCAGTTCCACGGAACCAAAAATATTTAAAATTGCAGTAATGACAAGTTACCATCTGCATTTACTGAGGATGGGCTCGGTAACTTTACAGCAAAGCCACAACCAATCTCCAGTATTTACACCCAAACGAGCTATTTGCATCCAGAGAAGCAGGGCTGTCGTGCCTGCCTTGGGAAGAGGAGGCTGGGGGAGATGGAAAAGTCTACGTGGGCAAGAAACTTGGAGCTGCAGCCAAGGCAGCTCCAGACAGCACGGAAGACACTCCTGGAGCCTTCACCAAGCCAAGGCTGCCGCGATTCAGGTTCACTACAGACATCCCGAGTGACACAAGGTCCTCGTTACTTAAAAATACGAATTATTTTTCCTGAGAAGCCCACCAGGCCTTGCTCACGGTGATTTTTGAAGCCTGGGTCTGCTGCCCCACGCTCACATCTGTCCTTGGGCTTTTATTTCATCTCCATCCAGAAAAATCCAGATTTCTTTCCAGGCAGAATGAAGAAGGTGGGGAGTTGCTCAGCGAGTTGAGAGGAGCGTGTGCTCGCAGCTGGGGAGAAGATACAAGAGCTCCCAGCTGTGCCAACGCCATGGGGGCAGGAGGAACAGCCAACGCTGCAAACCTTCACTGGCTCCAGGAACAGGTATAACAAGAAACTCTAAGACAACTCATAGGAGGGAAGGAAGATGAGACATGGCTGCACCTTGACAGCAGCGACAGCTCTGAGCAGTTTGTGGCCGTTCACAGAGCGCTCGGATGCGAAGCTGCCCTCGGTTCCTTCTCCCCGTTCCGCGGGAGCTGCGCCGTGGCCTCGGCACAGGGCGCTTCCAGCACGCTCCACATCCATCACTGAAGGCAGCAAATCCACGCTCTGAGGCTCAGCAGCAAATTACACCTGGCACAGCACCCGGCTGAGTTATTCACCCGAGCCTGGGCAGCAGATCCAGCACCCGCTCCAAGGGGGAGAAGGCAGGGAAGGGTTAAGGGCCAGAGCACAGCTGAGAACCGAGGAACACTCCACTGCTCTGGGATGTTTCCTGCAACACTAATCACTTCATCTGATTTTAATTCCTGACACCAAATCAGCATATAGCTTTTCAAAGGAAATCTTGTCCCAGATTGCAAGGTAATCAATCACAATTAACGAGGAAAGCGGCTTTTGCAACGCCATCGTGGCCTGTGAACCGAGCAGGAAGGACAGGGCAGGGGCTCAGAAACATCTTCCAAGTACAGGGAGACAGGGTAATTCGGGATAGGGTCCATCTGTCAGTGTCTCCTGCACATCCAGGAGCACACAGCAGCCAGTCAGGCTTTCTGCTTCTCCTCCAGAGCATCAGCTGAGTAACAGAGGGTTTTATGCCAACTCTCACTCCCCACAAAGTCCCTTCCCCACCAACGTGCCCTGTTCCAGGAGAGCCACATTCTCCCCACAGGCTGCTGGGAACCACATTTCCATCAAGAAGACTTTTCCTTAAACCAGAGAGAACTGTCAGGAGGATGGTGCCAGACTCTGTTCAGTGGTGCCAGGGACAGGACAAGGAGCAATGGCCATAAAATCAAACACAAGTTCCACCTCAACATGGGGAAGTTTCTTTCCATGAGGGTGGCAGAGCCCTGGAACAGCTGCCCAGGCAGGGCTGGAGTCTCCCTCTGTGGGGACATCCCAAACCCACCTGGAGGTGTCCCTGTGTCCCCTGCTCTGGGTGACCCTGCCTGGGCAGGGGCTGGACTGGGACATCTCCAGAGGTCCCTTCCAAGCTGTGATCCTGTGAAAACTGTTCTAGGTGTGACCCCATGCCCAGAGGGAAATTCTGATCCAGCAGGGAGGGCATTAACCTGGATTCTGAGCTGCAGTTTTGAGCACCTCCCTGCCACTTGCAGAGGGAAAGGCTTCCAACACATGGAAAACTCCTTGCTCAAGCCTCACTGGTCTGCCACAATAACCTGAAAGACTTTGAGATACTTTGATACTTAAATGCCTCCTATCAAAACACTGCCCAATTATCCACATATAACTTAAAAAATTAATTAATATTAAACTTGGCCATAGGCAGCAGCTGCCCCGAGTCCTTCCCAGGGGATCCAAAGCACTGCAATCACCACAAGTGCCCTACAGAACAGTAAGTAAATGAGTCTGGGGTTTTTTACAATAAAAACATAAATCCCCCCACCCACGCAGTCCGAGGGGCAGCACTGCCCTCAGAACTCCTCAGAACATCAGACAACACGTGCAGCCACAGCACATAAAAAGGGCAGCTCTGGGACATGTGATCACACTCAGCAAACTGGCCTTGAATGGGAAGTCTTTTCCTTGATTAGCCATGCAAGCCCCAAAGTCAAAGACAATTTAAGGAGAAAAGAAAATCGAGTTTTAACTAATTCCAGCACTTTCACCGTTTCAGTGGATCTCCTGCACAGGGGTAAGAACTTTTGTTCAAAGCCTTCCACAAGGAGCAGGGCTGAGGGGAGACCACCTCTAGCCTGGCACTGGTTTAATTATTTACACGGAGTTAATGAATAGCAGACTCTCCTCCTAAACTCGCGCAGGGTGCATAGTCCTGCACTCATTTGGACTTTAAATCCATCGTGTTCTGAAGTACAAAACTCCAAACAAGCCTCCAGGAAGGATCCCACAGGGAGCAGAATGAGCCTGGGACCCTGGCAGAGTTCAGGTGGCAGAGCAGGACAGTCCAACCCCTCCAGCACAATTCCCACAGCACCTGGAAGCAAAGGGACACGTTTTGCAACGTAACCAGGGAGTTTATCTCGAGGGAACAGGGGACAGGCACAAAGCCATGCGTGTGAGAGCAGGTTACTGTGCACTTCTGCCTCTGCTCTCCACACCTGGAGAGACCAGGAGGAGAGACACTCAATTAGCACGATTTGAGATGGAATATCTTCCCTCATGCCCAATGCTACAGGCAGCAAAGCCCTGAGCCACGGAGGCAGCTCCACGGTGCCCGTGCTGCCTGTGCCCAGGTGGGGCTGACCCTGCCCTGGAGCAGGACATGGGGCCTTGGAGACCTTCCCAACTCACCCCCCGATCTCTGCTCAGCAAGGAGAGCATCAGCCCCGAACAGCGAGCTCTGCCAGGCAGCACAGCCCACGCTGCACCTTCTCCTCGCCACAACCACCAAATTCAGCGCTGAAACCCAAAGCAGAACGGCCATGCCCAGAGCAGGGCCCTCCCTCTCCCGTGCCCACAGCGCTGGATTCCCTGCCCTGGGCAGGGTGAGCGGGTCCAAACCCCTGCCCACCCTCACACCCAGGCCCCAGCTCGCCCCAGGCCCTCGGACATTCTCTGGCTGCTCGCAGGCAGCGTGCCAGGACCTGCTGACATCAGAAGGGAAATGGCAATTTTCAGGGCTTCTCTTAAGTCAAACCTGAATGAAATCTCACAAGTGAGTGGAGGGGGAAAGTACTTCTTTAACCCATTCATCCTCCCCGGGGGGGAAACTCCAGAACCCTCCCAACGTCGAGAATTTCTCTTTGAGAAAAGAGTCACAGAATCTCTCAGGGTGGAAAGTCACAAGTGGCAGAAAGTCAGGGCCACCTCTGGCCTCCTCCCAGCCACATCCAGGGTGTCCCCATCACATCCCACCCAAACAAAGTCACCTTTGGTCCCCTCTGGTTCCCCACACGGCCAAGCACCAGGCTCTGCTCCACCAGCTCCATCAAGGTTCCCAAAAACTACTGCCCACATCCAACCTGGAGCTTCCTGGACCAATTTAGGCTTAATGTTAATTATCCAGGAGAGAGAGAAAGTTACTCAAGTTAAAAAAAAAAAAAAAAAAAGGAGAAAAAGAAAGAAAGTTAATAGCAATTGAATTTGTCCTTGAAAGAGTTTCAATTACCAGAGCTGGCTCAAGGAAATAATGACATGCTGGTTATCACATGAAATGCCAATAATGGTAATGGAGCAGCAGTTTTTTTGGAGTTATTTACACAAACTGATTTTTCACGGGAATTTCATAGGAATTAAGACATACACACTCTATCTCCACTCTCTCACCCTCTCATAAAGATATTTCTTTTCCATATTAACTGAATTAACCGACCCCCTTATTTGATCCTACACACTTTTGTCCCTTTTTTCTCCCAGAAAAATAAAAAGAACACGATTAGAAATTAGACTCCAGCTACATTTTACTCTGAACACCTAAAGCAAAAAAAAAAAAAACTTGCTGAGAAATTCTGAAGCAGCTTTTATGAAGTTTACCTGTCATTATGCAGCATCCTTTACGTTTCACTACAGAGAACTCATGCCCACGTTGTGTAAATACTCGCTGAGCTGTCACTTAAAACTCAGAAATACTCCAGGAAGGCAAACCTGGAAATGCTCTTGTTGATGTAGAGCAAAAACCCTCAGAAATGCTCAAGCTGCAGGACTGAACTGCTGAGTTACAACTCTGGGAGTGCAGGTGCAGGGAAGAGGCAGGAATGGGAGCCCCTCCCTCACCCATAATTAATCCATGATTAATCCATGTCTGATCAGGACCTGGAACTGGTAAAAAGTGTCCAGGAGCTCAGTCCTGGGAGCAGCAGCTCCTCCTGTCCAGCTCTGGGTGCTGCCTGAAGCACAGAGCTCTGTTAAAAGGGTCTCAATCCCTTCAGGGAGGGAAGCTGGTGTCACACTCACACTCGGGATGAGCCTCAGAGGATCCACATCCCACTCCCCACCCCTCCTGGTGCCTCAGCTCTTCCCAAAGCTCCCACAGCAGCATCTCAGCTGCTGAGGAACACCACTGTGGGAATCCAGACCCCACATCCCACCCCTGCTGAACAGGGAGAGACAAAAGGCTGCCTGAAACCCAGCTCCTACAGAGCTTCAGCCCTGAAGAGCCACAAGCAGCATCCCCAGACAGCAGAGAGGGTGTTAAATTTGGAATTTTCCTGGATTGATGGGCACAGCGTGGTCCTCCTGAGCCCCCCAAAAGGGCACTGGGTTCATCTCCAGGTGAGGAACCCCCTCCTTTAGCACTGAAACCAAAGGGCAGCAGCTCCCCCGGGCAGGAGGGACCAGACACAGCCAGAGCAGTTGCTCCAATGTGCCAAAAATCAGCTTTTCTCTTCCCATCCCACCTGTCACTGACTTCCAGCTGCAGATTTATGGCTCTGGCTGACACACACCCAGCCCAGCTTTCCCCCTGCCCCTGCAGAAATTAAAGACTGAACTTTCTGCAGTCACAGCACACAACAAAAAAAAAACTTTTGCAGGACTTCAGAAACACTTTTTCCCAGCAGGAAGGTGTCCTTCCTTTCTCTCCCACCAGAACAAAAGGGGAAATGTTGTTTTCCACCCTTGCTGATGGTTTAAGGACCATTCCAGAGGGAAAAAGCAAGAGGCCAAACATTGACAAGCTCATCTTTTCCATCCCCCCCAAACCACATTTGCTGCCTTTGGTTTCTGTTTTGCTGCTGCTGCTCCTTGAGAGTTTCCAGCATTCCTGGCAGGAATTGGGCAGTGGCATTGCTGAGGAGCTTCTCCCAGAGCAATCCATCACACAGGAGTTGCAATTCAAAGAAGAAATCAGAGTCACCAGCCCAAGAATTGTAAATACACAGAGTAAGAACTGGAAAGGGCATTTTCTCCTCTAATGTTGTAATTATCCAGAGCACAGATGCAGAGGGCAAAAGCTGAATTTCCAATTGGTGGCGTTGCTTTGAAAAGAGTAAGGGAGGAAAGTGGTGGAAAAGTCGTGTATGAGGTAACAGATAAAACCAACAGCTGCACCATTAAGCCTAATTTTAGACATTATTTTCTCTCTGAAGGAAAGCTGCTGGGATTTTTCATGCAGCCCTCATGGAACGTGTGACACATCTGTAACACAGGAACCACTGACCAGAGCCCTCAGATGAGACAACAGAAGAGACCCAAAGCTTCTAACAACAGTCAGGCACAGCTTCATAACAGAACTTTTGACTGTCCTGCCTCCTCCAGCCCGGTTTCTAACATTATTTAGGAACAGGGAAGAAGTTCTGCCTGCTTGCTGAGGGAAAACAGGAAGCTCTCCTGTGTACAGGAACAGGAAACAGAAGTTGTAGCAGGTAAAAGGAATAAAACTGGACAGGTTCAGGAAACTGCTAAGTATTCCACTCCCCAAAAAAAGGCCTGAAAGTCAAACATAAAACCTTTCAGAAACCAAATTTCTGTCTTGCAACCGACACCATGGCTACAAGAGAGACACCACAGGGAGAAACCCTCCCCTAGCCCAGACAATAAATAAGGATTCACAGGGCAGCTCAATTAAACCTCATAAAGAGCAGCAGGCAAGCCTTGCTAACCCCACTGCACCACAACACTCGAGTGGTTTGTCCCAGGTTTCCCAGTAAACTGGGGGTGATGAGGGCAGGGGAAAAGAAAAGCTCCAGCTGAGAGTGAGGACTGAGTTTTACTGTCCCTTATCCCACACACATCCTGCCTGCAAACACTGGGCACCTCCAAACCGGGCAGCAGGGAGATGGAACTGCAGAAAATGAGGGATTTTAAGAGAATCAGGCAACTCCTGGCTTACTTCAGACTGTTTAAAAAAAGAGAAAGCAGCAAAACCTCCAGTGTCCACACCAGAATTAACAGGATTTTAGCAACAAAATCGAAGCAGCACAATTTTCCTGCTTTTCCTCAAACAGCCAAGCCCTAAAATCGCTCATTCAGAGAAAAGGAGATGCACCACTCTCCTCCTTGTTGGAAAGCTCCAGTGCACAACACACAACTCGAGGGCTCCTGACATTACAATGCAAAGCAAGGAAAAACCACGAGCCAAGAGGAGCCAGGTCCCAGTTTCCCATTCCAAGACATCGCAGCTCACTGGCAGCACAGTGCCTTTTGGTGCCAATTCAGTTTAAAAACCATATTTCCAGCAACGTTTTTCATGCCTCACTCGCTACTAAAGTCGGAATCAAAGTCAACAAAAAATAGCTATTGTATGGCAACAGGCCCAAAAGCTTTTTTTTTAATTAACATATGATTTTTAAACTGCTTCCACTGAACTTAGAACAGAGGCCTTGAGATGCCGGGGCACCTATGGGGAGGTTATCCAAGATGTCAATGTTTAATGTGATCCAAAGAGTTCTCCCATTACAGGAGACACTTTGTTGTAGCCAAAGCCTGAGAAATGCCCATCTATTAAAGGCAGGGAAGTCCTTTCTCTCAAGCAGTTTCCTTTAAACCCCAAGACCCTGGGAAAACTGGTGCATTACTGAGAGCTGCTACATGCTCTGAGGGGAAGCAGGTGGAAACAAATCCATGGGAGAGCTGGAAAAACTGAAATCCAGGATCCCTGGCCTGGCTTCTTACAAACCATTCCCACAGCAAACCACGGACTTCTCATCCCACACACCACAAATCAGCCACCCCGATCCCCTGATCCTGCTCTGTGCTCCCCAGCCAGAAAGATCACCTGGAAAAAGCACCAAGTCCCCAAAACCACGGAGCATCCTCATCCTCCCCGGGCTCCCACGCAGCACCTCCTCCCTGGGGGGGAAGGATCCGTCAGGGTTACACGCAGGAGCCACCCCTGTGTAACTCCGTGTGTTACACCCCTGTGTAACTCCTCTCACTGCAGGGAACATTCCACCCAAACAACTTTCACCCCAGAAACCACTCAGCCTTTCCTGAGAAGCAAAGTGACGAAACCCTCGTGGATGGCATCACTCAGAGTTCCTGAAGAGCACCAGGGACTCACGGGATGCTTCTCACCCCCAGACTCGGGCCCGTGACCCCCAGCACTCCCACGTGTGCTCTCCCCACATCCTCCTCTCCCGGCCCGCACCAGGAGATGCTCCCTGGGAGGTTTCTGTCGGGTCAGCCGCCCTCTGCTCTGCTCTCCCAGCGTTTCTCAGGACCTGGGTGGGAAGCACCCGCTCTGCTCGTCGCTGTGCAACACAAAGAGAAGACACAAAGCTTTAAAGTCTCCTAATCCAGGGAGTTTAGGAGTACACAGCACAGGAGGCTGTAACTCAGGGCTGGAGCATTACTATTAATCAGCCTTTTCTTGTGGGCAGCACAGATGACACGTGGAACCCTTTCTCATTAGATAAGTCTGCTCTTTTCTCTTTCCAGCAGAAAAAAGGAATTGTCAGTTTAAGTCCAATAATCCTTGACACAAAAAACACTGGGGGGGAAAGTCATTTGGGTTTTGAGATGAGGGAGTTGCTGGTTTACCTTTCACATTCAATATTTGTCCTTCCTCAAGTCCAACTAATTCTCAGAACAACTATTCATTAATAATTCCAGTTTATGGGACAACTTCCCCAGGTATTCTTAATTCACTGTGTCAGCAGCTCGTGGAATTAAGTGAAATTCATTTTCCGAGACAAAACAAGCTTCTTTTACAAATTTGTACCAGAGCACTGACGGAAGTGAACTGCAGGGAAACACCTGAGAAGTTCAACCTGACTCCATCTTTTCGTACACATTTTATCTAAACTGAGATTTCTCGGGGTATACAAAGTGAGCACTTTGTCCTTGCGTCCATGGAACACAGGACCAGATCCCCAAGTAGCCGAAACCTCTCCTCAGGATGCTCCAACACTCCCTACCAGTCACCACTGGAGGTCTGATGGCCCCAGCAGAGCAGAGCTGCTCTGTGGGAGAGCAGAATTCCAACCTGACAGAAAAGCCAAGCCAGTCACTCAAGGTGCTGCAGCAGAGGGTGCCTTCGGTAGCCAAGGCACAAACAGCTGAGCAGTTTTCAGATCAGTGCAGGAGAAGTCCTGAGCAAGAAGGGAAGCTCTGGAGGCTGCAGCTCACCCTACGTGGTATCAAACGTCTCCGACCCCGGCCTGAAGTTGGAGCAAAGTACACAGAATGAAAAGGGAAGTTCAGTCCTGCACGAGGCCACCACAGGCCTTGGAGATGCAAGTCTGAGCACAGAAAAGAACCTGGTTTTCATCAAGGTTTTCAGATGAAGATACCAGCACCTCTTTTCCCTGTATCTAAAATGTCTGATGCTTTGCTGCCTTCTCCTCTGCACGTTTCCTGGCCATTCCTATTCCAGCAAAGAGGGAATCCTACAAACACAACAATAAAGATAAACCTTGGGCTTGCTTTTCCTAGTTTCACTCCTCAGAAGAGCGAAGAGCTGTGACACTGCTGAGCCCGACCACAACCAGCACCTGAACGTCTCTAGGAAGTGCCTGTGTTTATGGGGGAGAAGGAGACAGCAGTTCTCACTCAAGGTAAGTCAAAACGTGCCCTAAGACACACAGCTGGAGGCTCCTGCCCTGTATCACAGTTCTGTTGAATGTAAATTGGTAATTCTTGGTAACTGACCAATTTCAGCATTTTGGCCACAAGTTTGGTTCTGATTGTTCGGTTGTTTGGGGATTTTCTTCCTTCTTTAGGCTGTAACACACCCCAGAACCCCCCACATTAGATGCTCCCATCTAATAAAGAACCCAAACAGCCCCAGTTTTGAAAAGGGCCAAAACCAGGCAGGAACAAACGCATCCTCAGATCCATCAAAGAAATCATTTATACCAAGGGGAAAGTCACATAACCAAAATAAACAGCAAGCCCATTGTGCGGAGCAGCCCTGCCACCGTTCCGACAACACAGACTCTATTGCAGGCTGAACCCAACATCACAAGGAAAATAAACCCAAGGTACAAACACAGTGCCCTCGCCTCCCGTTCCGTCCGGGGCGCGGGGCAGAGGGATGCGGGGCTCAAGGTCACGCCGGGGGGATGCGGAGAGGGGCGCGGGGCTGCCCCGTCCCGGGGCCGGCGGAGGAGGCGAGTGTGGAAGTTTATGAGCTCATCAGGATGGTTGTACCATTACATCAGAGGCAATTATAAATGGCCAAGAGCAGGGGATGGGGAGCCAATCAGATCACAGATGGGATGTCAACCTAAGACCAACTGTCTCCTGGCTTTGACAGAAGGATTTTACCTCCATAATTCAAATCCCAAACCCAAGCGATCCGCACTCGCTGCTCCCATCGCCCAGCTCCCCGCCAGCGCTCCCGCCCCGGCCC
>VZTH01013345.1:0-12870 GCA_013397815.1 Aleadryas rufinucha | reverse complement strand
CACTGGCTTTTCCTTACACCAGATGCTGCAGATAGGTTTTGTGTTTTCTGGGAGTCACTGCCCTGTGTTCAGGGTTCAGATGCGGCGTGCTGGGGCTGCTGCCGCCTCCTTGGCTCGCAGGCAGCACAGACCTCTGGGGACTGCACCTGCAGTGGCAGCAGGAGCAGCAGCTCTGAGCACCCATCCCTGTGCTTCCCTGTGCTTCCCTGTGCTCCAGGGGAGACAGCAGACACCCTGATGTGCCTTCGGTACTGCAAGGAGAGGGGAGCCCTGACCGTGGGCATCACCAACACCGTGGGCAGCTCCATCTCCCGCGAGACCGACTGCGGGGTGCACATCAACGCGGGCCCCGAGATCGGCGTGGCCAGCACCAAGGTGGGCACAGCCCGCACCCCTCCCTGGGTCTGTTCGGTGTTCCTGCCACTGGAACCCCTCCTGAAGGGCTTGGTGCCCTGTTAAATGCTTCCTGTTCCCTTTTTACCTCTTGCTGGCTGCAGTGACAGAGCAGCAGCACCTGCGTGTTCTCTGTCCTGGAGCTTGCAAAGGGCTTTTTTTTTGGTCCCTTTTTAAAAGTGAAATAATTTAAGGAAACTGCGTTAAACATTGCAAACAAACGGGTCTCAGAGGGAATGATTCCCTAAGAGGCCAGAATTCCCTTTGCCATTGTTTGTCTCGAGGTGCAGACTCAGTTTAAACTAAGGTAAGAGATGAAAAAGGAAATTAATAGACAAGATAATGGAAACTTTGTCTGCATGTAACTCCCCCACTGGCTCTGCTTTACCAAAGAAAATGGGATATTAAAACTATACTTTTAACAAATGGGGGAATGGTCTTTTACAGAAACCTACTATTTGTGTCCAGATAACAGGATGATTCTGGCTCTGTGTGATACAGTATGAAATAACTTACTTTGCTGTGTTTCATTTTGATGAAGTGCTTGTGCATGGTGAAATCTGCTTTGGTTTAGTTATATTTAGAGGCGAGATGATGTCAATCTGTTACATAAATTCAGCCAAAAACCACATTTGAGTTTAATAGTTCATTGGGGAATTTGATCATGGAAAATTCATGAGTTTCTTACAAGAAACTCTTGAACGAGCTGTTTGTCCCTGTTGTTTTCACATGGCCAACAGTTACAGTTTGGAGAGAAATGGCATTTTTTCTCTGATGATGTGGGGAGTTACCAAAGTTGTGCATATATGAAATAGGGACTTGAAAAGTTTCTGCCCTGAGGTTGCCCAGAACTTCCTTTTGGGAATATTCTGAACAGCCCAGGCATGTTAATGTGGCTGCTGGGTGCTCTTGCAGACAGTGGAGCCTTACCCAGGGGAGGAGTTCAGGAGAGTCTGTTCTTAGAGAAGGGAGGTGGGAAATCACAGCTGCCTTTGTGTTCCTTGTGCGTGGTTCAAAAAAATCTCAGCTGGTTGTCATAGGCTTCCACCAAACATCTCCAGTCAGTGGCCTGCTCACCTCCAGTGCTCTCAGGAGTCACTTGCAGTGAAGGAGGACAGGGGTATGGTCACAAAATAGGGTTTAGTAGTCACCAGAGAATCTCAGAGTATAAAATCTTGGTTGTTGTGTCTGAATCTCCTGGGGTACGAGGAGGTCACTGCGTGCCTCCCTGGAGATCTGCCCCAGTGAGATTGGCCCTGTGAGCTCACGCGCGTTTTTGCTGCTAACTTGGAACAAAAGCTGCCACTTGCTCTGAGGATTTCACCTGGTGGGTGACGAGCACCTGGCTGGTGCAGCAGTGACGTTTCTCTCGTGCCCCACGCCAGGCCTACACCAGCCAGTTTGTGTCCCTGGTGATGTTCGCCCTGATGATGTGCGATGACCGGATCTCCATGCAGGAGCGGCGCAAGGAGATCATGCGGGGGCTGAAGGGGCTGCCAGGTAGGACCCTGGGCGGAGCTGGGCCCTGCAGAGAGGGGCTGGGGGGCTCAGGAGGGCAGCGAGGCTGCCACGGCTCCTTGTTCTCTCTGGTGTCTCCAGGCCACCAAACTGGACCAGTAAAACTCCAAGCCCGGGGATTTTACAGGTCACTGCTGGCTGTGTGAGTGAGGGGTGGGTGGGGTGAGTAGTGTGAGGCACATACATGAGCACACTCAGTCTGGACTCTTCCCCTTCCCTCTAGACTTGATTAAAGAAGTGCTGAGCATGGATGATGAGATCCAGAAGCTGGCCACAGAGCTGTACCATCAGAAGTCTGTCCTCATCATGGGACGTGGCTACCACTATGCCACCTGTCTGGAGGGAGCCTTGGTGAGATTTCTTTATTCAAAGCTGGCTCAAACACAGCCACAGACTTCAGACCTCTGCACAGCGAGCAACATCTGCCTGCAAGGGCAGTTGTAAATGCAGCCATGGCTCTGGTGTGTTGGCCAACACTGGGTTAAATGGAGGGCCCTGGCACAGGGTGCCCAGAGCAGCTGTGGCTGCCCCTGGATCCCTGGCAGTGTCCAAGGCCAGGCTGGACAGAGTTTGGAGCACCCTGGGACAGTGGAAGGTGTCCCTGCCATGGCAGGGGCAGCACTGGGGTGGGCTTCAAGGTCCCTTCCAACCCCAGCCATGCCATGATTACAAATAACTAAAAGTCACTGGAACATTGCTGAGGCTGCTGCTGGAAGATTCCCACATCATAGACTGCAGTGAAGGGTATATTTTCCATGTTGGCACTGGGAATGCTTTCCTGGACAAACTGGGCACCCTAATAAACTGAAAACTGAGCAGGTCCTTTCCAAACCCATACGCTGCAGTTTTTACATTTGAGGGGATTCCTGTTGTCAGCGCTGTCCCCAGTGCCATGCAGTTGTGTCCTCTTTGCCCAGTCAGGCTGGGAGGGTGGCTGTGGTGGCTGATGGCAAGTCATGAGGGCTGTGGTGGTTTGGTGGTACATCTGGAAGTGTTGGTGGCCTGAGCAGCCCAGCCCAGGGGCACTGCTTGGATCTGGGTTTTTGGCCTGGTTTGTTTGGATCTGAGGAGAGCCAGAACTGAGTTCTACAAAGTGCAAGAATTGACAGACATGGTTTAAAAAAAAAAAAAAAAAAGTAGGAGGTTGCTGAAAGTTTTATGAATTTTTTCCCTCCTGTAGAAAATAAAAGAAATCACCTACATGCACTCGGAGGGGATCCTGGCCGGGGAGCTGAAGCACGGCCCGCTGGCCCTGGTGGACAAGCTCATGCCTGTGATCATGATCATCATGAGAGACCACACCTATGCCAAGTGCCAGAACGCTCTCCAGCAGGTCATTGCACGGCAGGTAAGGGCCTGGCAAGGTCTGCAGTGCACCAGAAGTGACACTTTTGATAGAAGGGCAGTTCACAGACACCCAGACTGTTCACTCCAGTGCCACTGCCCACATGTGAGTTCAGTAAATACTGTGGGCATTTCAAGAGCAATTTTTGCAGCAATTGCAGAAGCCTGGCAAGGTCTGTTTAACCCTTAAATACCCCACAGGGCTGCCCAGGGGATGTGAAGCTCTTTGGTTCTAAATTAAGTAATAAATTTTGCCACTAGCACTCTGCAGAGAAGTGAGGAAAGAACCTTCCAGAGCTGCTTTCCTTCAGCGTTCCCCTCTGTTGCAGGGACGACCCGTGGTGATTTGTGACAAGGAGGACATTGAGACCATTAAGAACAACAAAAGAACAATCAAAGTTCCCCACTCAGTGGACTGTCTGCAGGGGATCCTGAGCGTGATCCCCCTCCAGCTGCTGGCGTTCCACCTCGCCGTGCTCAGGGGCTACGATGTGAGTACAGCCTTCCTCCCCGGTGCACTGCTGTGTGCTGCCGCGTGCTGGGTGGTGCTGCAGCCTCGGGGTGTCTGTGTGACCGCTTGAGCCACTGCAGTGCCCAGGTGCAAGGACAGTCCTGGCCAGTACAGAGCTGGGAGGAGGCCCAGTGCACGTGAGCGAGTCTGGTGCAGCTGAGCTGGGACGTGTGTCTGTGGTCTGGCAGGAGCTCCTAGCTTCTGGAGGGCTGGCAGGGAGCTGAAAGGAAGGTGACAACCCTTGGAAGGGTGTTTGGCAAACAGTTTGGTGTTAGGTATTTGATCTTAATACAGACACTGGCCTCCACCTGTTATCAGTGACCTCTTATCATTTGAGCACTGGAACTACGTGGACTAAAGGGACTCCCTCCTTAGTTCTGACAGAGGAGTTGTAACAAGGTTGTGGACTTTTTTCTGCACTGATTATCCTAAATTAACATGAGAATATGTTGAATTGTTTTCAGTTGAAACACTGAACAGACATTCCACACGTTACAAAGTTATACACAAACAAACAAAGTGTGTAAATACTCACGAGCCTGTTCTTTCTCCTCCCTCTCTGCAGGTTGATTTTCCAAGAAATCTGGCCAAGTCCGTAACTGTAGAGTGAAAGATCATCTGAATCATAGGGGCAAAGGGGAATTAAATGAAAGACTTTTTTTGGTACCAAAATAACTTGATTTTAAAGACCCCTAGGTAAACCTTATTTTGCTAAATCATTGTTTGTGTATAAGATCACCATAATTCCATTACATTAGTGATTGTCCAATTGATTCCACATGCTATGTCAGTAGCTCTGGGTTTTTTTGAACAACAGACTTCATGAAAGATGTTAAATAGTTTTCCTTAAAGATTGCTGAGTCTTCTAGGTAAGGGGCCTTCCACTTTACTTTGAGCTGATGTCATTGTCTCTTACCCCATGTGGCTCATTCCAGTCATTGATGAGAAACCACTGAAGGAATTAATCAGTCACCTGTCATGCTCTCAGGCAGTGAAGCAGGACACCAGAACACACACCTGGAACAAGAGCTGGTCCTGGTCATGCTTGTGCAGATATTTTACCAGTGAAGGAAACTGCAGACAAGCCTTTGGGGTAAATTCCTGCCTCAGGTACAAAAGGGAATTGAGCTGACCTGTCGCAGCCTCCTCGCTCCTGGGCACGGGGCGAACGTGCCAAGGAGACAACGCTGCTCCAGAAGGATTTTATCTATGCCAAAAACATAGCAAGTGACAATCTTGTGGCCACGGCGTGGTGTGACCCCAGCATGGCCAGTGGGACCCGCCCTGGCTGGGACTGGGAGCACTGGCTGACCAGTGGGGGTGAGGGCAGAGAGGAGTGACCAGAGCCGGTGGCCGTTGCTGCTGGTGATTGGTTGGGGTTTTTTAAAACAAGTGGAAGTTTTCCTGTGCTGAGGGTTTTCCCCTCAAACTGAGGGGCACTGTGCACACACCTGAGTGCCCCAGCTCTGTGCACACACCTGAGTGAGTGCCCCAGCTCTGTGCACACACCTGAGTGCCCCAGCTCTGTGCACACACCTGAGTGGGTGCCCCAGCTCTGTGCACACACCTGAGTGAGTGCCCCAGCTCTGTGCAGGGCTTTTTGCTGCAGGTCACTCTCTGGTCTGGGTGTGTTTCTGCCTTGTGTCTCCCCAGCAGAGAGGGCTCTAAAGCTCTTTCCTGAAGCTTGTTTAGCCAAAGTCCCCTGATGACAGCGAGGGCTCAGGTTTATCTAGCAGCAGTTCTTGTGTGACTTGTGTCAGATTCAGCTGGTTTAAAATTGAAGGGGATAAAAAGGCTCCATAAATGTGACAGAAATAAATACCTTGGTAATATTCCTATAACAAGCTTGAAGAGAATCGGAAATGACACAGAAAATGTACCTTCAGGACTCAAAACCTGGCTTTTTCAGAGTCATCAAAGGGCAGTTATTATGTATTTTCTAATGCAAAAAGGTGAATTTCCTCCCATCTTGCTGGGTTTTGAATTAGCTTTACACAGGCACTGTAAAAACATGCTACCAGGTATAAAGTGGTGCTGGTGAATATTCCAGGTCATTTACTGCCCCTGAAAAATGGCTTTAGCAAATGCAGTGCCTGGGACTGCCCAGTGCCCTGCAAACCCCAGTTCCCCTGGCACAGGGGGCCAGTGCTGAGCAGCCACGAGCCAGGCTGGTCCATGGCTGCTCCGAGCAAGGCATTCCCAAAGACTCTGCAGCAGTTCTGCTCTGTGTAAACCCACAGGGACTATTTCACTTCAGTTCAGTGTCAGCTCAAGGCTCAGTTTCATTATGAGAATGAAATGCTGCGTGCCTGGACACGGCCTCTCAAAGCTGGTGTATGTGTTTGTTAATCTGTCATATTCAGGCTGTTAATTTATGAACACGTTGTGCTGCCAGTGTCTGTTTAAGAACAAAGTAGTAAATGCTGCATTTTAGTTCAGCAAATGCTGTGTGTGAGGCACTGCCCTGGGACAGCTGTGCCTCTGCCTAAACATGACCAGGAGCCCTCCCTGCTTCATTGGAGGATGATGATTATCCTTAAGACAAAAACAAGGCATGTTCAGTGCTAACAGGTGGAAGACAGGTCCTCCTCCTCCTGCTGCTCCTCCTCCTCTTCCTCCTCCCACCAGCTTGCTTAAGAGAAACTGTGCAGGGCTGGATCCTGGCCAGGCTCCCCCTGGGTCCCCCTGGCACAGGGGTGTGCAGTGTCCCCATCCTTTGTTCCCAGAACAGGATCTCATGTGCAACAACCCCACAAGGGAATTACTTAAGGCCCTTTTTCCCCGCCTGCAGCCAGCATCGCTTTTACCCTGCCTTGCACAGAGGGCTGCCCGTGGGCAGGGGGGGCAGACACCCCTGTGAGCACAAGCTGCTGTTCAGCAGATGTTTGTTAGTGCAGGCTGTTACACATTTGTGAAAGTTGTGCACAAAGAGGACCAAAGAACAGGAGTCTGAGTTAGAAACGTCCGCTCTGGCCCGGCCGTGCTGCCGGAGCTGCAGGGATCGTGCTGAGCTCTCTGGGTTTGTGCTGGGCCAGACAAATCCTTGTTCCTTGTAGCTGGAGGCGTTGATGGGTCAGGGGAACAGGTAGTGCCCACCCCTGCCTCCTGCCAGCAAACTGCCTGCAGGGTCAAACTCTGTCTGCCAAATCCAGGGGCTCGGAGCTGTCACGGTGAGGCTGAGGGGTGTCGTGGGCTCGGTCTCAGAGGATGCTCTGGAGCACACCTGTATGAAGAATTTCTCTGCTGAGCGTGGCAGGGAGCCTGTCAAGCATCTCGTTGTTGTTGTTGTTGCCATGCAGTGTGAAGTGAGAATGTACAAAGGACTCTTCTTAGCTTTCCTTACCTCATTTTGTCCACGTGTTGCATTTCGATGAACAGATGTTTCTCTTTTCCGTAGAAAACTTTTAGGATGTCTCGTGGTATTTATTAACAGCCAGTCTTCTGCTCTCCCAAATGAATGTTTTGCTTACTGAGCCAGTAAAATTCTCTCCTTCCTCACTGAGATGTTGAAAAATTCAGTAGCCCTGTCTCTAAAATTGAGCCACAGGTAAATACAGATAAAGGCCTTTGCCATCTGCAGTAGCAGCTCCTATTCCTGCCTGCTTTGGTCACAGTTCATTTTGGTGTAAGTAACTCTGTTCCTCACCTGCAGAGACTCAAAGGGAAGCCCTGAGGTCTTGGGGGATTTTAATTACCAAAGACCAGAGAGCTCCCAGCTCAGCACCTGTTTCTGCCCAGCAGTTCTCAGACAGATTTCACACTGCTGGGAAGATTCCACACACACGGAAATTGAGCTGCACATGGAATATGCTGCAGCCAGAAAGGTTGGGGTTTTTTTTTCCCTCTGGCCCTGCTGCAGAAGGGCTGTGGACAGTTTTTTCCCAAATTTCTCATAGTCAGCACTGTCTGCATGTTCCCACCAAGAGCCCCCAGCAGTGCCTGGGTGACTTTTTCTGGGCAGGGCCATCTCCTGCTGCCCTTCTGCCCAAAAAGCTGCCTGGACACCCTGTGCTGGGTCAGGCTCAGCCCCCTGTGCTGAGAGAGCCAAAAGCTTCACCCAGAGCCTTTCCCAACTACCTGGGCTGGAGCTCGTGGGCCTCACATAGAACCCTCAGTCTGGAGCCTTAAGCCCAGCCCAGCCACAGGGGGCTGGTTGAGCTGCAGAGTGAAGCATCCAAAGGCACAAGTCAAACCCCCCCCAATGCAGAATTGGGCCTTTCCCCTCCCTGGCTGTCCCTGGGAGTCCTCAGTGCCACGAGCAGGTGCCTGGTGGCCGTGTTGGATGGAGGGAGGGACTGGAGTTCAGTAGCTTAAGTGGCATCTCGGTGTTTAGCTGTGGCTAATTTTGGATCCTACCTGAGTGTACCAAACTTGCCTCAAAGCATGGAGTCCCTCCTCTTCATCAGAAACAGGAAGAAGAAGAAACAGAAGTATTTGGGTTGGAAAAAAAAGGAAAGAAAACTATTTGCCTTCAACTCAGTTTCTGTAAATAGACATTTGAGTGGCAAACCCACATTTCCTCCCTTGTAGATTCTCTGCCTCTGCTGTACATATCCAGCTGGCTTGGGTTGTGGGGACCAGACTGTACCGTGTTTCCTGTCGTGTGCTGTATGCAGAAGATGTCTTACTTTTGTCTGTAGTGTTTTATAATTTGGGTTTTGTCTCTTTGCTTACTTTTTTTGTATCTCACCCTTTGAATAAAATCAAGTGCCCTACATTAAACAAACAGAATTACTGGTCTTCAGTTAAACCCATTAAGAACAGGTGGAACCCCTGTGGAAGTTAAGGGCTGGATGTACAAAGCAGGGAACCTCAGGGCTCAACTCGCCCCTCTCCTGACCAGCCGGGCTCTTTTCAGCTCTGAGATTCAGCTTGTATTTCATTTTTCACATTTCACCTGCCCTTTCCTAACTGATTTGTTCCACTCTACAAGGAAGCCTGTGAAATCCCCCTGGGGCAGAACTGTTTCTGCAACCTTCTGTACCTTAATTCTTATTTAATTACCCCTTTTTTATCACTGGGAAGGTCGCAGCCAGCACAGCCCACACCTGACCTGTGCTCGGTGAGTGTTACCCACATTCCACAGCTTCTGGCAATTCATGGCTTCTTTTCCCAGGAAGAGCCCTGTGTGGGTAAGGCTGAGCTGGGAGCACGAGGGTCGTGTCAGACCAGTGCTGGGGGCTCAGGGCTTGGTCAGGGCTAAAACACACCTGGGGGGCTTTGTAAGGGAATCCCACAGTGACAAAATCCCACCCCTCCCGCAGCTGGGCCCTTCAGGGATTCATTTCCTCAGGGATCTTCGCCTCTCTGGGGGAGCAGCATCCAGCTCCAGCGTTTTATTTTCTTAGCCAAAGGGAGCAGCTCAGGCTCCTCCTCTCAAAGCCCTTTCCTGGTCAAGAACCAGCCCTGGCAGGGTCGGGGGGCCGGGCAGGACACTCGGCCTGCACCGGGGGCAAACCCCAAGGATGTGCTTGGAGCTGGTTGTGTAACCAGAGCCACCCCCCAGTGCAGGGATGGTGGGAAAAGCCAGCTGGAGCCACGAAACCTCTCCAGCACGAGACCAGCACAGACAGAATGGCCCCTGTGGTGGACAGGATGGCCCCTGTGGTCGCCGGCCCCTCGGAGCCGTGGCAGAGACCCACATCCTGCTGGCATTCCTGGCAGCAGCTCCTTTCCCCAGGCTGTGCCCTGCAACTGCTGACAGTGAAAATTCCCTTCTGGCCGGACAGCCCCCGCTGGCCCTGCCCGAGGAGGCTCCAGGCCCCACGCCAGGGCAGGATGGTCACGCTCTCAGGGTGACCTCCGGCCTCCCTGGTGACACAGCACCAAACCTGAGCCTCGAGCTGGAATTTAGGGGGGATTTCAGAGCTGCACAAAGCTGGGGATGATGCACGCAGGAAAAATCCCCGCCGAGCCAAACCACGAGGGGGGACAGGTTTCTGTGGCCCAGTGAAGGAGTGTGACAGCCTTTGCTGACAGAGAGTGGCAGTTCTCATCCTGCCCCTCTCCACCTGAGCCTGGCACTGCCACGTCCCCTCCCCTGGGCCCTCAGGGAGGCTCAGAGCCTGGAGTGTTGGAGGAATCGAGTTCCTCTGTGGGTGAATTCAGTGGCTCGAGGATGTCCCTGCAGGACCCCAGGATGAGTTCAGTGGCTCGAGGATGTCCCTGCAGGACCCCAGGATGAGTTCAGTGGCTCGAGGATGTCCCTGCAGGACCCCAAACCAGGTGGGGGCTGAGGGGGTCCAGAGGAAGCTGCCTGCAGTGGAGCAGCTGGGTTAGGGGGGAGTTTTTGCTGTATGGACACAGGAGCTGGGACAGGGATCAGCAGGGTCTGAAGTTTATCTACCTCTCATCCTCCTCCAGGTGGTGCCAGCCAGGAACAGGGCTTGTCCCAGCCCCGAGGTTTGGCCCTGGCTCAGTGAGAGGGGCAGGAATGGGCTCAGGGAGAACCTGCAGGCTGAGTCTCACCTGGGTGAAGCCCAGCACAGTGAAAAGGGAAGGAGGCAGACATTTGGGGACAATCATCTCTCCCAGGAAAGGACATCTGACCTTTCCCCTGCTGGAAAGGTCACTGCTCAGCCACCAGGTGCCACTTCGTGCAGAGCAAGGTGCCACTGAGGGCACAGCTTTGTCTTTGAGAGGCAAAGCAAGAGCTCAACCCTGCTCCTAAATCCTCTGCACTTTGAAATCTGCCCCATCTCTCCAAGGAGTGCTCTGGGTGTCACACCCCTCCTGTGTCTAAGTCCCCTCAAACCCAGGGGTTTTCATTCCCCACACTGTGGTGGTGCTGGATCGACACCATCCAGGGCTGCTGTTTCCATGGCTCCTGTCCCTGTTGCAGGGGGATCATTCCCTGTCCCAGGGCTGTTGTTTTTATGGCTCCTGTCCCTGTTGCAGGGGGATCATTCCCTGTCCCAGGGCTGCTGTTTCCATGGCTCCTGTCCCTGATGCAGGGGCATCATTCCCTGTCCCAGGGCTGCTGTTTCCATGGCTCCTGTCCCTGTTGCAGGGGGATCATTCCCTGTCCCAGGGCTGTTGTTTTTATGGCTCCTGTCCCTGTTGCAGGGGGATCATTCCCTGTCCCAGGGCTGTTGTTTTTATGGCTCCTGTCCCTGTTGCAGGGGGATCATTCCCTGTCCCAGGGCTGTTGTTTTTATGGCTCCTGTCCCTTTTGCAGGTCGATCGCATCGCTGCCTCCAGAGACTGAGCACCAGCACTGCCCCCAGAGCTGCTGCAGCGCCCGAGGGCCCCGAGGAGCAGGAGCCAGGGGTGAGCAGCTGGACACTGCCCTGGAGTGACACTGCCCTGGGGTGACACCATCCCTGATATAACACCAGACCTGTGGTGACACTGGCCTTGGGGTGACACCATCCCAAGGGTGACACCATCCCAAGGGTGACACCTTTCTAGGGGTGACACCATCCCAAGGGTGACACCTTTCTAGGGCTGACACCTTTCTAGGGGTGACACCATCCCATGGGTGACTTTGGCACTGAGGTGACACCATCCCATGGGTGACACCAGCCCAAAGGTGACATTGGCACTGAGGTGATGCCATCCCAAGGGTGGCACTATCCCAAGGGTGACGCCATCCCAAGGGTGACCCCAGCCCTGGTCCCACTGAGGCCCCAGTCTTGGTCCCCCCTGCTCCACAGCCCAGCCCAGCACCCGAAATGTGAGTGATTAGCACTGAACAAGGCCCAGAGCCACCCCTGGGTGGGTGACACGCTCAGGGGTCGCTCTGCTCACTGCTTGTGTTCTGCACTGAAGTTCTTGTCTCGTTTGTAGGTTTTAAACAATAAAAGTCTCCAAAGATTGTCTTGATTTTTAGAGCAAATGCCAAAAGCAGAGTGCTGTGCTTTAGAAATGCCAGTTTGTCTGTTCTTGGATGGTTCCTTCCCTTCTTGGCTTCTGCAGCCCAGGAAACAAAGCCAAGTTCACGACTCCTCCCTGTTCAGTGACAGTTCTGAGAGCTTTGACTCAGATTTCCCCCTTGTGTCTCCTTCAGACAGAGCCCGAGGGCTTCAGTCCTGGTGGTGGCTTTGTCACAAGAGCCTGGCTGGGCAGTCCTGCACTTTGTCCAACACACCAGACCCACGGGGACAAGGACAGTTAGTCAAAAATACCCCAATCCAACCCAAAAACCCGCTGAGATGTCCTCAGCGAGCTGCTGGGAGCAGAGAAAACCCAGCACCTTCCACAGGGTTAGATGAGGAAAGCCCCAGCCCGAGTGGGAGGCAGAGGAGCAGAGGTTTGGTGGCCGCGCTCGGGGAGCCCGGCGTGATTCAGCTCCGCTGATGGGCGTGCGTTTAAAAAATAATACAGAGCAAAAACGTTCCAGGCTGCGCCAGCCTTAACTGCACTGCCAGAGCGAAGCTGGGAAAAGCTTTGATGCCTCTGCACGAAGCCAAAGCCCCGAGAGTGCAGAGCACGTCCAGCCCCTCCTGCTCCTGCAGCACCTCCGGCAGCTCCCGCCCGCTGCACACGGGTGCAGCTCTGCAGGGAGCTGCAGATTGAGGCAGCGTCCCCCTTCCTGCCCGGGCCGGAGATCCCCCGAGCCCCTCCAGCAGCCTCCTCCCCTCTCTGGAGCAGGGAAGCAGCGCTGGATCCGTCAGCGTTTGTGCATCACGAACCGCAGCGCTCCGGGCTCGGCGCACGGAGCATCCCCCAGCTCATCCCTGCCCTGCTGCAGGGAGGGAGGCGGAGGGGAAAAACCCAGCCCAAACCAGCATCCTGAGGTTCCAGTGCAGTGATTTATCACCGGGCTGGCTGCAGACAGGCACACAGACACACAGACAGACACACAGACAGACACACAGACAGACACACAGACAGCCCCAGTGCAGCCGATGCTGCCTCGCTGTCTCCCCGCGGACCTCGCTGCGATTAAATCACGTTCCAACAACAGCAGAGGGAGGCAGGGGAAAGGCGGTCAGGAATTTTTAGACAGGAAATAGATGGGAAGAGGAGGGGAAAGGATCGAACGGGGGTGGCACAGGGAGTGTGAGGGACATGACCAGTTTACTGCTCTGTCCTGCATGGGGAGGAGCCCCCAGGGCGCGGGTCCCATTGCCGCGGGCTCCTGTCCCCGAGGTGCTGGCACC
>VZTH01013329.1:0-28525 GCA_013397815.1 Aleadryas rufinucha | reverse complement strand
AGCGGGGATGCTCGGGGGAGAACGAGGATGCGCAGGGGGGTGATGGGGCTGCACGGCCGCTCCCGGGGCCGCCCGGTCCTGCCCGGTGCCCCCCGGTGCCACTCGCCTCCGGCTGCCGTGACTGTGTGTATCGCTATGGGTCCATGTTCACCCACAGCATCCCTCGGGAAACTCCCACCGTTGTCCTCCAGGGGAAAAGGGAAAACTCCCACCCGTGTCAGGAAGAAGGAGCTGGAGTCCCCCGGCGCTGGGTGGGTGCTGGTGGGCGCTCCCCGACACGGGCGGGGTGGCTGGATGGGGACACTCTGGCTCCTTCCCACCGGCCCTTGGGTCCCGTGAGCCTCAGCAGATCCCCGTGGGAATGGGGACGGAGCTGAGTGCTCAGTGGGTTCTTTATTCCCCTCGCCCGGAGCCGGGGTGTCCGCACTGGGAAAGGAAAAGGCTCAGGAACATCAAACGGTTCCCACGAGCCCCCGCCCGGCGCGGGGGTCACATGAAGCACCGGGAGCGTCTCGGGAGATAAAGAGGCTTTGTGGGGCTGGGAGCCGCGGTGGGGGCAGCCACATACTCCCCATCACCCACAGAGCTGCCCCGGGCGGGGATGGTCCCATCTCCTGCCGGGTCACCCGATGTGGCCTTCCCTGTCATCGTATGCGAGCTCCGGCATAGACACGGCACGAGCAGAGCACCGACATCCCGAGTGCTCCGCAGCCCAAGACCAGGCTGGGCTCGGCGCCTCCCGCCTGTCCCGAGGGGGAGGAAGGAGAGATGAAGGTGCTTTCAGGGTGGACAAAGATCCTTTTGAAAGCTCTGGATTGCTGGAGGTGGGATGTAGGGGAGAAACACCGAGAGATGTTCCCACATAACATTGTGAGGGTTCGGAGCAGTGGAGTATGTGAGCGATAAATAAGTTGTTTTAATTTCTCATCTCACTGACAGGCCCCTTGACAGCCTCTCCTGCTCCCGGCTGCTCCAAAGGCTTTGACATCTCCATGGAGGAGCAGTCAGAGGGGCAGGACCAAGAGCTGTAACTGGGACACTTGGGCTGCAGCTCCAGGGGAAGCCTGGGACTAAAGAAACAAACCCTTCCTGTCACACAGGAAAGGCGGGAGCTGACTCAGGCGTCTGGGAATGGGCAGGACAGAAACAGGAGTTTGGGCACACAATGGGTTCAGCTCAGCCTTTGCCATCAGCCGAGCATTGGCTTTGTGCTGCTCTGGGCTTCACACCCATCGTGGCCTGAACTCAAACAGAGTGAAATTTTCATCACTGAGAGCACAGAGGGAACTTTGATCCATTCGGGGACCTTCTCCCCCGGTTTACCAAAAGACACATCCCAAACAGGTGTTTTCCATCTCCAGTTTAGGTTTCAACAGCACAGAAAACCATGAGTGCCACCGAAGTTTGGCTCCAGGCAGAACAGGGTTTGCTCCTCTTTGAGCTTTTCTTGTCCCCACGCCGGGAATCCTCACAGCGGGTGTGGGCGTGCTGGAGCCTGCTGCAAACCTGCTGCCCTGGCTCTGGCTCCACTGGTTTGGGGGGTTTGGGGTTCCTCCCCCAAGTGCCAGCCATGGTGGGAGCCAGGGAAGTTCTGGGTTCACAGAGGGATCCAGAAACCGTGATTTTAGGGATCTGTCTCACCGGGATTTTGCACTGGTGCAGCCCAGCTCCTGGGATTGTCTGTGTCTGATGGAGACCAGCAGGATTTGCTGCTTCTTGTGAAAACAGTTCCGTTCCCCTGCCAGGCAGTGTCCCCTCAGCACCAGCTGTCCCCTGCTGCAAGGATCTGCCTGTATGGACACTGTGGGGAACCCCAGAGCAGGGAACCCCAGCCTGGGGCACAGGACAGAGGGGATGTGGGGACTCAGGGAGGGCTGGTCTTGTCCTTTCAGGGAAAGTGAAGGTTTGGAAGTGGAGGGGGCTTAGTGATGGATTTCAGAGTCATCTTCCCCTCCCCTTCCCCCACTTTGTTCCAGAAATAAATTAAAAGCTCTCCCTCCAGGAAATTAAAAATAATTTAAGAAGGCTGAGCACAGGACTTGATGCACTGGGGTTTTGGAGCTGGGGATCCTGTGCTTGGGAGGGAGAAGGGTGCTGGGGGTGACCCACTGGAGCTTCTCCAGAAGGCACTGGCACCAGATTACTCCGCCAGGGCCATTCCCTGGGGCCCGGATGCCGTTCCCTTCCCTGGCCTCAGGGCCTGTCCTGGTTGGGGAGCCCCCTTGCACCCGGGAGACTTCCATGGCCTCTGTGACCTTGCACCAGCAGAGTGCAGGGAGGGACGCGCCGGAGCTGGGAGCCCGGCACTGGCCGTGGTGGAAATCGTCCTTCAGTCCCGGGGCCCAGCTCCCCGCTCCCTGCACTCGTCCCGCTCAGGGAGCCGCCGTCTGCTTCTCATCTGCCGCGCGTCCCGCTAACCGCTGCAACGTGCCACGGGCTTTGAACCAAATTGGTCCCAGAAGGAGCCCTGGCACTTGGCCCCGTGCCCACATGACATCAGCCCCGTGTGGCGGCCACGGCCGGGCCCGACCCCTCTGCCGGGAAGGAGGCACCGGAGTTCAAAACCGCCCGGCGCAAGACGGGTCGGGGATCCACGGCCTGGCCGGGAGCTGGAGGTGCAGGAGCAGCGAGTGTTGGTGCTGCTGCTCCTCAGGTTCTGCCTGCAGCCCCCGTGCCCTCTGCACAGGACCACCCTGAGAATCCTGCCATGTCCCTGAGGGCGTTTTCCAAACGCTCCTGGAGCTCTGGCCGCCTTAGGGCTGTGACCATTCCCCAGGAAGCCTGTTCGGTGCCCGAGCACCCTCTGGGGATAGAACCTTTTCCTATATCCAACCTAAAACTCCTAGTGATGCTCGGATGGGCTCGTGCTGGTGTCTCCAAGCCTTGAGCACTCCAGCACCAGCCCACCCAGGACACAGGTCACCCAGGAGCTGCCATCCCACTCGTGGGCTCATCCCAGTATCCCAGTGCTGAGACGGGCAGTTTGTCCTGAAAGAGTTAAGGGCGAAACATTGCAAATACCAAAAAAAAAAATTACGAAAGAAAAAAGTGCCCTGAACCACATGCGACCTAACCTCCCCAGCGGCTCATCTGAGTTTAATAATGGAGGAGGGAAATCTCCCAAAAAGCTCTCAGAGAAATTAAAGTAAACAGTGTGCTGACCTCCAGCCCGCACTGCCCCGCCGCTGACTCGCTGGCCACGGAGCTCTGCGTTCCCTGGCATTCCCTGTAATTGTAAACACATTCGGGTAAATACAAGGGGAGGGGAGTGAGGGGGTCCTGGGGAAGCAGCTCTCCCCACAACCAGCTGAAATTGGGGCTGAGCATCAAGTCAAAGCCATGGGTGACATCTCTGGGCAATGTGGCCATGGATGTCCCTGGCTGTGAGGGCCTTCACAAGGATTGAGGGCTGTGAGGATTGAGGTCCAATGTTGCCAGTGGGAACAGGAGCCACTGGGACCACCACGCTGCCAGGTGACTGCAGAGCTGGGGCTGGAAAGCCTCACATTGGGAGCAGTGGAAGGTCCAGATGGAGAGAGGAGGAGGAGGATGCTATTAACAGGTTTGTCCTCTTGGCCTCACAAAATTTAAAAACAACGCTCTTATTTTCATAGACCCTGGTTATTTTTTTAGGCTGAGAAAAAGAAAAGCAACCCCAGGCTGTACAAGTGCCGGCGTTCCTCTCTGGAGAGGGGCCGGAAAAGCCGCCGGTCTGCAGGGAGGAAGCATCACTGCCAGCCCAGCCCCATCCCTGGCCTTGCTCCATCCTCATCCCCATCCCCAGCCCCAGCCCTCTCCTGCTCTCACATGCAGCATCCCATGGTCTGCATTTCCCAGAAGACTTTCTAGGGGAAAACACCACTCGAAGGCTGGGGAAGGGGCAGAGGGGGCTGGATCCAGGTGACCCCATTCCCTCGCCCACAGCCCCAGCCCCTGGCCGGTCCTGCTGCCTGATGACTACCTGTAACTTGAATTCATTTTCAATCAGAATCAAAAGGAGTGGCAGATGCACTGTGTTTGGGGAAAAATGCCAGGAATCTGCAGCCAGATTGGATTTCAGAGGAGCTGGGAATCCCACGGAGGCCAGACCATTTGCACCAGACCGGAGGTCAGAGCCTGCTCACTGCAACAGCTCCCAGCCCCAAGAATCAGCCTTTGGGTAGCACCGGGAGGAGGAGGAGGTGGAGGAAGGGGCTGCAGGGCCGGGGAGCCCAGCAGAGGTGTGACCCTCCCTCCGGAGGGATGAGCCACTGCTGATGGGGACCTTGGGACACACAGTTCTGTCACCCAGCGGGGGCAGAGACCCCCTTGCCAAACCACTCATGCTGGGGAGGAAGCCTCCTTACTCTTTGCTTTCCTAAACCCCCCCAAAAATGGATTTCTCTTGGCCAAGGGAGCAGAGCTCTGCCAAGGGAGCGGGGCTGGCTCCTGCTGACGTTTCCTCTGCGGTTTATCCGCTGCTGAGCCACAAATGGGGAATATTGCTGCCGACTCCACCCCTTCCATCAGACCAGGACCCAAAAATCACCATTTCCTCTTGGCCTGTGAATCACTAATAAACTCCAGACAGAAAGGTCTGATTAGGAAATTGTTTGGGAAATGGAAAGGAAGGGGGAGGGTCTGGCCCTCGTCACAGCCGGTGCCTCTGGGTGGCTTTGCCCCTCGGCATCACCTCCCAGCACCGCGGGCGGGTCCCTGCCTTGGAGTCCTCAAATCTGCTCCAGCCACGGTCCCATCTCAGTCTGGCTGCAGGCAGAGCTCTCCAGTGGATGGATCTATTTCTCTTCAATGATTTGGGGATGAAAATCTCTGTGTACATTGAAGTATATATTTTTTATTTGATCACTGTCCCTTGGCTGTTCCGGGGCCATAGCACGCAGGGAAACATTCCCATCGTTTGGTACCCGTGGCTGGGTGCTCACCAGCCTCTGGGTGTGGGATCTTCACTAGAGTGTCCCTGGAAGGGCTGGTGTCATTAATTGGGAAGAGGATGTGTGATATGTCCTGCAGCCCAGACCCCTCGGCAGTGATGGGACCGTCCCCTCCTTCCCTGCCGATGGAACAGTGACGGCCACGCAGCTCCCAGCACCCCCCAATTGCTGCACACACGTTCTGACACAGAAAGGCTCCACATTTGGACCTCATAACGCAGAAAAACGTCAGGATTTTGAAATTTCAGCCTTGGACCCAAATCTGATACATTCCAGAAATGCTTTAATTTATCCCTTTGTCACAACATTCAATAAAAGGTTTCATTTCAGCTGCGCCGCTTTGATTAATAACTGTAACAGATTCTAACCTGAAGGAATCCTCTGATATTGCGTCCATGGAAATTAAATGTTTGATTGCACATAGTCAGGATTTTCTGATGTGGAAACAGCTCCACTAGAGAACTTTGAACAAGCTCTAATCAAGAAACACTTTGAGTTTATTTTTCCTTCACCTATAACAGGTCAAAACATCTCTTAAAAATTCAATCAGAGCACAACTGGCTGAAAAAAATTAAAATTTGGGGTGTACAATGAAATGACTGTCCAGGTTGAAGCCAGGTGGGATGGCTGGATGTGGGCTCAGCACTGGTGCCCACCTGGCCAGCACAGGCTGCGAGGAGCAGGGTCCCATGGAGGGGTCCCACAGCCCATCCCCTCCTGCCCTGGCATCATCCAGATGCCACTGTGCTTGTCCCTGTGTCCCTGTGAGCTCCACAGCCCCACCAGCACCTGCCACAGCATCCTGGGGATGGTGGTGATGGCCGCTGAGGCAGCAGGAGCCACTTGGGATCCCCACAACAGAAAAATGGAGCAGAAGGTGCCTTTTGGTTTGAAAAGGATGTTTTCCATATGCTTTAAATCCTCTGTGCTTTAGTAAAGATGGAAATACTGGGATTTCCATTGTCTGTGCACATTTTCCTTTCTCTTTCTTCCACTTCCATGCCCCTTCCATGGCACAGTAAGGGGTTCATATCTCCTTAAGCCATGGGAGAAGGCAGACAGATGGGAAGGAAGAGGGAAAACCAAAATCTCACAAGAATTTGGGAACAGGAGCACTTTTCCATGGGGATCGTGGCTGGCAACCGCTGCTTTTTGGTGCTGATCCCGGGTGTGCTGTGCCACAGGTGCCCCTGTGCCAGATGGGGAATGGTGGCACATTTTTGAGGTCAGAAAGCAGAGTTTTCAGCAATTAGAGAGGCATGCCAAGATAAACCCCTGCTTCCTGGTGGATCCGTTCCCATCAGCCGTCATCCCAGTGAGACGGACCCCGGCGAGGGGCTGTGCTGGCGGGAACAGCCCGGCAAATTCTCTCTGCATGGGTGAAATTCCCTCCGCTACCGAGGTTATTATCTCCCAACAGGAACCAACAATATCCTTTCATTTAGGCACTAATTCGAACAATGTGCGCCGGCCAGGGGAGGAAGGGCGCTCGCTGCTCTGGAGCCTTTGAAAAATCCAGGCAGGAGCCAAACCCGAGGGAAAACAAAACCCTGGGATGATGCAAATGGCTCGGCAAGGCAGGGCCGGGACCAGAGCTGGTGCTGGTGCCGCGGGCTCCAGCCGTGATGCTGGAAATACGATGCTGCCAGTGCAGGGCACGGCACAGGGACACGCAGGGCACCAGGCACCCTTCTCCCAGCTCCTAGCCAGGGAATGTCATCCTTCAGGCTGTGCTGGAGCCAGGAACCCCATCCATGGGGGTTTTGCCTACTGGCAAAGTCACCTTCCTCACTTAACCAGCGTGTTCAGCCTTGCAATTCCAATTCCCATTGGGCAGCAGGGTGCAGTAAAAGACTTCTAAACTTCTTGTATCACAAAGCTCGCACGAGGCATGAGGAAAAGCTGGAGTGTGTAACTGAGAACTGTAAAAACATCTTAATTTCCACTTTTCAGGAGCAAACAGGACAAACATAGCAGGGGAAGGCAGCACCCACCAAGTGGAGCTCTTCCACCACCACTCCAGCACAGCTGGTGGCCGTGTCCCAAGGGTTGCACCCACCTTGCTCCCCGTGGTTTGTGACGGGACCAGTGTGGCTTGGAATTGCTCCTCAATAGGGATCTCTGCTGGCACGTGCCTGGCAGCAGCATCCTTATCCTCATCCCATGTCCATCCTATTCCATCCCATCTCCATCTCCATCTCCACCTCCATCCCATTCCCATCTCTGTATCCAGCCTCATTCCAGACCCCATCCCTATCTCTATCCCTATCCGAGTCCCTGCTGGGATGCAGTCCCATTCCCACTGGCTGTCCCAGTGCTAATCCCTCCTGGGCACACCTCACGGGGGTTTCCAGGAGAATATGGGGGTATTTTCCCATATTTACTCTTCGAGTGCTGCTGTTATGAATATTTGCTCCCGCGTGGGGAGAGCAGGCGAGTTCCCCGACAGGGATATCAGTTGGAACATCATCTAATTGATTGCATGGAAATTGCTGCTGGTGGAAAGGGAAGCCCTTGCCTTGCTCTCGGTGAATTAATTTTGCTTTTGCCATTCTTGGCTGTGCTCAATTAATCTTGTTAAAGTGATAAAATTTTAGCTCTCACTTCACTCACGGGGTACCAGGGAGGCTCCTGGAGCCAGGAAGTTGGTTAATCACAGAATAGAATAATGGAATATCCTGAGTTGGAAGGGATCCACAAGGATCATTGAGTCCAAATCCTGGCCCTGCCCAGACTCCCCAACAATCCCACCTTGTGCCTGAGGGTGTCGTTCAAACACTCCTGGAGCTCTGACAGCCTTGGGGCTGTGACCATTCCCTGGGGAGCCTCCAGTGCTCGACCACCCTCTGGGGGAAGAACCTTCTCCTGATACCCAACCTAATTCTTCCAGTGATGATGGGATGAGCTCAGCAAGGTGCTTTCGTGGCCACGAGTACTCTGGCACCAGCCCACCCCGAACACAAGTTACCCAGGAGCCAAAATCCCACCGGGTTCATCCCAGGCCTCCGGTGCTGAGCGGGACTCCGGGGTGCCGTCCCTGCCGGGGGGACCGGGGCCACCGGGATGCAGGATGCTGATGGGCTGTCCCCGGCTCCGCGCCGAGACAAAGAGCGGCGGCTCCCGCGGCCCCCGGCAGCTGGCGCGGGGGGACGTAATCCCACAAAAGTCCTGCTCCGGGGGGCTCAGCGGGAGAGGTGAGGGACACGCCGCCGAGCCCCCGCCGCCGCTGCCCCACTATTGACTGCCTAAACAGTTCTTTGGTGATTACAATGTAAATATAGCTTTTCATGGAGTAAAGGCCTTTTATGGGATCCACACACACTTAACCACTTAACCCCGGCGACAAAAAGAGCAGTGAATGAGCTGTTTAGAGGCTGCTCGTGCAGAAAAGCGGGGCCTGAATAGGATTTGGGGATCTCTGTGTATCAATTGCTATGCTCTGGGGGCCCTCAATGGGGCTTCAGCGTTCGAGCATGTGCCAAAGGGTACGGATGNAGGGTGTAAAAAAAAAAAAAAAAAAAAAAAAAAAGAGAAGAAAAAAAGCAGCTGCTTCTCTTTAATAAAACAATGATTTATTCATAGCAACTTGGGGAACGGGCAGGGGGACACAGGGACGTGTCAAATTGATGCTCATCCTGCTCCACACTCCGGAGGGACTGAGGGGATGAGCCTGCCTGGGGAGCAGGAGGCATGGAAACTCCCGGAGCAACCCCTGGGGACCCCCGGGGCAGCCCACAGGGACTCCAGAGCAGCCCAGATGGCAGAGGCAGGTCCCGCTGCAGCCCCAGCCTGGTGACAAGGGTGTCCCTGTGGCTCCATTTCTTCAACCCAGGTGCTTTTGGAGGGTGTATGAGTTGCAGGTTTGGGGACACCCCTCTGCTCTTCCTCTGCCACAAGGGCACCTTTGCAGTTGGTGTCACCCCTGCCCCAGGTGCAGCAGTGGGGCCATGCAGGGGCTGACATGAGACTCAGCCTGAGACCCACCATGCCCAGGATGGAGCATTTTGGGCTGGGAGCAGGGAACAGAGACCAGGGCAAAAGTCAGGGGTGCAGACGCCCCTGAAGAGCCACTTGTCACCACTGCTCTGTGGCAGGACAGTGGCATCTGAGGGACTCTGGTGGGTCCTGTCCCCACCTGGCCGGGCCACAAACGGGATCACACCAAAGTCCCGACAGGCTGATGAGGCACAGACCGAGTCTGGCCACGGCCCTATTTTTAGGCCTGTGCAGATGGAGGGATGAAAGCGGAGGGGGAGGCAGGGCAGGAATGGGAATGAAAGACAAACAAACGCCAAGCAGATGTTGGGAGCAGGGCTCTTCCCCTCGCAGGATGTGCACGTAGCTCCCGGCAACGCTGGCTCAGCCAGTCCCGACCCCAGAGCTGGGGGACCATGGGGGGACCGGGGCAGAGCAGGGAGCAATGTCCCCTTCTGGTTGTCCCCCATCTCTGGGGATGACACTGGCACCCCAGGGCAGTGGGACACCATCAGCCCCATGCCCTCAATAGTGGCCCTGGCAAAATTTGTGTGAGGATTTTGCTGTAAGGTCCTGCATTTTGAACTAAAAACACCCCGTGGCCACCATGGCACAGCTCTTGGGATGGAAGTGTGGCTTTAGGGAGTGGATCCGATGCCCGGCTCACCTGCCAGCCCACCAGCACCAGTCTCACCAGGCTGGGGTCATCACCAGCACCACAATGGGGTTTGGTTTGGCATCTCCAGTTTCCATTCAAGCTGGGGACTCCAGCAGTGCTGCTCACAGCCTTTTAGCAGGAGCCATGGGCAACACCCAGCCAGTGGGACAAATCCCAGCCCTCCAGACTTGAGCTGGGTGCTGGCTGAGGGGTACCAAACCCACCTCCTCCAGCCGTGCCTTTGCCCCTGCAGATGTTCAGGGGGTCTTTGCCAACCACGCTGATCCCATCTAATCTTCCCTTCCTTCCTTTTCCTTTCCCTTTGCAGCGTGGGGGATGGATGGAGTGACCGCGGTGGGTCGGGCTGGGGGCTGGTTGCAGTCACACCTCAGGAGCTGTTATCATATTTTGGGGCTCATGTCATCCCAGCTCTGAAGATCACACAGCCTCAGCAAATCCGTAGGTGGAGCAAAGGCCGCCAAAACCAGCCCAGCTCTGCCTGTGAGCTCATCCCGGATGCCTCACTCGGAGATTTGCACTGCGAGCGTTGCCCTCACGTCATGTGAAATCGGGACCACATGGTGGCTTTAATTGCCTGCTGATTTAATTATCTTCTTACAGCAGTGGCCGGATGGGTTGGCGTTGCCTTTGGTTGGAGTGTCCGTGCTGGCCCTGCCGGAGCTGGGATGCGCATCCTGCGGGAAATGCCGGCCGTGGTCAGCACGGCTCTGCCACGGAGCTTAGATGGGATGGGATAGGAAATTTCTTGGATGCCAAAAGCTCCCTGTGGGTCCTTGACTGGGAGGTTGCTGAGGGTGACTCGTTGAGGCACCTTGAGGCACCCCAACCCTGCCAGCCAGAGGGCTCAGGGTGCTTCAGTGAGCCACAGCAATGACCCATTCCACCACAGTGCCAGCCTGGAGCTGGACTGGGAAAAAGCCAGCCCAAGTGGCAGCTCCTGAACTTCACATTCTCAGGCACTATTAGGCCCCTCTGATCCATCCAGACTCACTGAGGAGCAGGAGGGAGGAAGGAAAAGCCATTTTTTCTCTAATGTGGTGGTTATTTGGGAAAGGTTGAGGGTTTCCTTCAGGCTCCATGTAAAGTAGGAATTTGGAAATGCCACCTCTGGATCCTGAGCAGCTGCTCAGGCAGCATTAGAGCCTCGATGGTTAATAATTCTTCCTGCCCAGAAAAGAGCGTCTGTGAAGTGGCAGCTGGAAGTTTGGCAGTGCAGGAAAATGCTGCAGGGCTGGCCTGTGTCCCCCTCCAGCTGGGACCTTGGGGCTGAGCCTGGCCTGGCACAGCAGCCACAACCAGCCATGCCAGGATGGAGTGGGAGCTCTGGGCTCTGGGCAGCATCCCCATGGCAAAGGTGAGGGCTGGGATACCACAGGTGGCCTTCAGGGTGCGAGGACACACGTGAACGTGCCCCTCTGATACTGATCCCCCTGTGGCCACGTGCACAAACACCATCAAATATTGAAAATCAATGGGCCACTGCAAGGGAAGCAGCAGAGAGTGTGTTGCATGAAAACAGCCCTGAGGAGCAGAGAAAAATATTAGCTAAAAATAAAATTAATCTCTTGCAAAGCTGTAAGATTTGCTGATCCCCCTCCCCCCACACCCTGCAATCTTTTATGTCGTTTTCTTTAATTACAGCTGGTTTAGATCTCTGCTGCCTGGAGAAGCAGAGCTGGAGTCAGCCCTAAATTGGGCTTCTGGATGATACAAGAGAAAATAACAACCCCCAAGGACTGAACATCTGTCTGCACGGAGCACGCGCAGCGCTGGAATTAATATTAATGACTAATGGTTAATAGAGAATGAAACTTTTGCTTTACAGGTCACCCACTAAACCCTGCAGGTCTCACAGAGCTGTTTTCTGTGCCACGAGCTTGATCAGACTCTGCACAGCCAGGAGCCCCCCTGGCTGCTGGGGTCCTGCCCTGGGGCACAGGGAAGGGCAGTGATGGGGGGCTGCTCCAGGCTCAGCTCTTGGGAATACAGCAGCAATTGGGGTGTCCAACCAATTAATAACAAAGGGCTCTTGGTTTTATTACATTCCTTTCGTATTTCTGTATTTCTTGAATTATCTACTCCCTTTCAGCCATCCCTGCTGCTCTCCCTCTCCTGTTTTTCCTTTTCCAACAAGAAAATCCAAAGGAGAAAAAACAGACACCAAAACCATCATCTGTTCTGCTCCCAAACCCAGCTAAAACATTTATTTAGGCCCAAAAACCCTCCCCATCCATCCCTGGGGAGGGGATGCACCAGTCAATGAGCAGGGTGAAAGCCAGGGAGGGTAAATAATTGTGACATGGCTGCTCTGGAAGACACCCCCGTGGGTGCCTGGGGGTCTTTTTGTCCTTTAACCCTCATAATGGGTCTGGGACAACTGATTAGAGGCCCAGGACAGATGAGGTGCAGAGCTCACGTGGTGAGTGCTCACCAAACCTGCCCCACGCTGCCTTTCATGTGTCCACTCCAACATAATTTTTCACATGTTGGAAATACAGATGATTTTAGCCTGGGTCCATCTGGTTTCCCAAATAACCTGTCTATTTGATAAATAACATAAATTAAATTAGACAAGACAAACAAATAGTTTTTTTTCTCTCCCCTTTTCAGTCTCTTGGCAAAAAAGGGAAAGAAAACATAATTCAGTGAGTGCCTTGAGCCCCGAGGAGCCGCACGGCGGCGGGAGCTGGGATTATAAACGTGTCTGCAATGTCAACCTTTACCACGCACCTAGGGCCGCTCCTCCCTCTGCTTTTAAGTACTTTCTAAAAAGAATTTCTTCATTATCATTTGGGTTCCCAAAAGCTCATGCTCTCTGCAAACTCAGCAGGCAACACTGTGTATTAGCAGCACTGATCTCATCGAGGCTCCCGTGGTGCAGTCAAGGATCAGGAGCTCAGGTCCCATAGGGTTTATTCCTCCTGTCACCTGTGTGGGAAAGGGAAACTGAGGCACAGAGAGGTGTTATTATTAGAGCTGCCCAACTGAGATGAAAATCCAGGCTGCAGCCACTTCTGTACCAAAGTCAAACCCAAACGTTTCCCATCACAACCCCCAGCTGTAACTGCTCCGAGTTATCCCAAGGCACAGTTAGTGGGGAAAAAAGGGAGGGAAGTGGAAGAAGTGGAATCAGCTCTTCCTTCAGCCCAGGATAGCCCTGCAGACACCATTTCACAGAACCACTGAGGTTGGAAAAGACCTCCAGGATCATCGAGTCCAACCTTTGAGCAGCTTCTGCTCAGGGGGCACAGGACCCTCATCCCCACCCCTCACCACCCTGAGTCATTCCCTCCTTCCCAGCCCACCCATGGCACTTCCAGCAGCAATGGGGAGGATTTTTTTCCCCATTAGCACAGTGGCCTCATGTCAGTGCCAGGAGGGGGGAGCTGAATCGATACCTGAAAATGAGAAGGCAAAGCCGAGTTAATGTGCCAGACAGGAGCAGGGGGGCAGCCCTGGAAAAGCCGGAGCCAGGAGAGGGATGGGAGCAGGGCAGGGCAGGGGTTGGAACACAGGTGAGGGTCAGGCCCAAGCCCCCAGCTCTGGGGATGCTCTGGCACAATGAGCAGCAGCAGCAGCATCTCAGCACATGGCTCAACTCTCCTGTTCAGATTCCAGCTCCCACAGAATCCATCCCTGGCCTCCTACCACTGCTCCCACTCCCTGGCATGGAATATGCTCCCAGGCAAGGAATTTTTGGGGTGCAATGCAGAGCTTCCAGCAGCAACTCACAAACCCTTAACTACTGCAAAGTTGCTGTGGGGGGAAATGCATCCAGAAACCTTCCCAGTCCATGTATTTCAATTTATAAGCGTTTCAGGCTCAACAGTATTTTTCTACCCTTGGCTCTGGAACAAGGAAAATGTATTTTAAAGGGAAAATTCTACAGGGAAAGCAAAATAAAAGCCATAATTATGGCTAGTAGCATGTGCTGAGGAGAAGCCAGGAAACCACCAGGACTCAGCCAACCCTCCAAAGGTGCTCTTCAAGCTACCACTTTCTAATGCAAAAATGTAGCAATTATAGGTCTCTATAAATTTAATCCTTTGCAATGCCAGAGCATGGAAAACTGCAAGAATTTCCCCTGGAGTCAAGACATAGTTTAAAGCTTTAATGATTTTGCTTTGCCCCTGTGCCAGAGGAAGCACATTCTCTTGCTGCACTCTAGTGGCAGAGCACGAACAAAATGCAGGGAAAATGCCCAAATTTAGAGCTTGAAATGTTTTTACCCAATAAATCTGTGCTGAATTAGTACAACTTTCATATCAGTGAAACACTGATAAAGAATTAAGTGGGTGTTCAGAAATCTTTTAGTTATGTGGTCCTTCAAGAAAAGTCTGATAATGAAGGAAGAAATGTCATTTCTCTTCCTTAAACCTCCCACCTCAGATCCAGGTACAGTAGCCATTAGAATTGCTGTAATGAACAGAAATAGACACTTCTTAAGGATAAAGGAAGTTTTGTCTAGAAACTAAAAAATCCAAAGTTATTGAAGCAGGAAAAAAACATATTCTTCGGGCCAAGAACTTTATGCCAACCCAAGTGGAAGACTTGAGGAGTTGAAAATCCACACTCCAATAAACACAAGGGGTTGTTTTTGTTATATTCCAATATTATTGCAGCTGTTCCTAGTGAAGGGCCGAGTTGTGGCTACAAAAAAAAAGGCAGCAACGAAAAAATAAAGACACAGAAATAAAAAATATTGGGGAAAAAAAACCCCCAAGACATGCATACAACTGAGTGAAATCCTATAAATTAATTCCAACTGCCTCCAAAATTAAAACCACGTTTTATTGTGAAGTTGCACTTTCATTAGTACCATAATCCTTTATAACATACTGTACAATAAAATATTTTACACACAGCACACCAGGCGTGTGCTGACGATGTTACAAAATTTACAGCTCAGACACTTCTCCGACGGCATCGGCACCTTAAGTATGTGACATCCAGTCCCAGAGATGTTTAGTCTTAGAGCAGGACCCTGTGTCACCATTATCTGCTCTCCAACACATTCAACATGTGATCAGAAACGTCAGGAATGCTGGATACTCTGGCTCAAGTTTCTCTCACACTATTTAGAATAGCTGTGAATGACAGTTCTTTATTAATTCCCTCATCCTAGAGCAGCCCTTTCCTTACTGGCTGCTTGGCAATGGATGGTTTTCTCTTGGATGAGTGCAGCTTCCATGAAAACAACGGAATGGATGATTAAAGATAGCCTGAAGTTGGGTAAACCAAACCAACCCCAGCAACTTCCCCCACCAATGCAAATAACCCCCCCCAACCCACCTTCTCCTTTCCCACGTTACTCACATTTTTCCCTCTGCACAAACACATTCATCTGCAAGTTTAAGGACATCAACAGTAATAAAAACTTGGAAAGAAGCCCTCCTCATGTTGCCTCAGAAGAGACTGGGACCTTTTCCACAAAGTAAACATTTCAAGGATAAATTAGAGCTTCTTAAAAGGTGAAGCTTAATAAATGCTCAACATTAAAGAAAATAAGACACTGGAGGAAAACACAGCTAAAATTTTGTGCTGCAAGTGTAAACAAGTGTCCTGCCACGGCCACCACTGCTTCATTCTCTCCCACAGCTGTAGAAATCCCTCTTTTTTTGTGCTTTCAGCTACCTGAGGCATTTGTGTCACACCTGTCACACCAATGGTGTGTCCAGGTGGAACTGATACCTCTGCAGCACCTGTGAGGACAGCTCACAGTACTGGAAGTTTCCTTAATGCTTGGGAAAGACCAAGTCAGCATTTCATTCCAAACCAGGAATGGATTTTGTGCTCCCATTTCCCACAGAGGACTGAGAAAAAACAAAGCACAAACCCACTGCCTGGAAATTACTGGAACTTGTGAATGAGGTGGCACCAATTTGTTTCCCTGCCTGGTGACTTCTGGCAGATTGGCAAAATAAACTGCAGCTGGCAAAGAGGAGACACAATCTTTGGCTCCAAACAGGAATATTCAGCTCTCCAAGTACTGGAAAATGCTTCGGCTTTGACTGGTTTCCTCTGAGCTTTCTACCCTGGGCCGCTTTGCCACTGATGTTATCACTGCAGAAGGGCCTCTCTTCATCACCTAAGGGGAGTCAAATACATCAGAATACACAACATGTCCAAAAAAAAGTTTAAATTCTGAGTTATGAGAGAATTATTTGGTGTGAGAGCACATAGGGAATATTTAAGACAGCAGTGCTCTTAACTGCTTGGCAGAGTTCAGTGCCTGTGTATTCAAATAATCTCCACAACTGGCAGCACCTCCCACCCAAATCTTTACCTGAGGTTTTGATTTCTCCTTTGTCTCTTCACTCTTCTCTGGGGAAAGTGTATGAAAGACAAAATTCCTTGAATTTCGAGGGGCGTTTGGATTAAGATCTGACATTGCTGCCAGTTTCTGAAGAACAGCTTTAGGTCTGTTCAAGAGTGACCCATTTTTTATCTGAAAGGCAAAGAAAAGCTGCATTAAACCACTCTCAGGAACAAGGCAGGTTGCTTAGTAAGTTACTCTTCACAGAAAATCTACTCCCTATTCACATGTAACTACAACACAAACCAGGAGTGCCCAGAATTCAGGGGCAGCTGACTTGGCTGTGTTATGAAATGCCATTTTTTGAGGACTGATACCCACCTGGATGTCACTGGCAGGTCTGAAGGCTTCAAATGGGTTCCTGGGTAACAGAGCTGTGTCTTGTGCCACCACTGCTGGGCTGGCTGGCAGAGACATGGGGAAAAGGTCAGTTTCTGAACTCTCTTCTTTTCTTGTCACTTCAATAAAAATCAAGCTCACCTTTCTTCTGCAGGGACTTGGCAGTCACTTTTTTTGCCAGTTTCATGAATTCGCTGTTTCCACCGATTTCTTCCTCTTCCTCCTCCTGCTCCTTATTTTTTTCCTTCTGTAGCAGAGAGAAGACACTTTGTAAAATTGAAAAAATTCATATTACAATTGGACACTTCATTCAGTATTTTAAGTAGAGCAATTATTTTCTTTATGTAAATTAATTTTTATGTACTTTCTACTGTAAGAGGTTATTGCAATTTCTTAGATACTTCATCATCCTTGTTCTATTAATGAACAGCATCATGTTCAGCTGAGAAATCTGACCTAATACTGAAGTTTAGCTTGAAGAATAAACAATTTCACATCCAGCAATGATACAGACTGAGCAAGCCTTTCTGGCAGCTCACCAGTACCTGCTCACGAAGCCACTGCTCTCGCTCAAATCGCTCCTTCCTCCACTTCACTTCTGTCTCATCAAACTCTTCATTCTCCTCATCATTATCTGAATCTCTCTGAAACAAGTCCATCTGTGAAGCAAAATCTAAGCAACAAAACAAGACAGTTAGCTATCAATTTTGAAAATAGAGGCTAGTAAAAAACAACAAAAAAACCAAAATCAAAAACCAATCAAACAAACAAGGCAAAAAATCCCCAACCAAACAAAAAAAAGCCAGAATCATCCCCCCAGTTGATTCCTGAAATACTTTGTTGAGGACCACTAAGTGCTGTTTCACACACACACAAGCTCTGTTTCCCATCTTTCTCCCCCTCTATTAACCCTGGATCATAGGTCACCTATGTTTTTCCATCTGAACCTCCTGGTCCTGCCCGGGCCGTCGCTGTGCAGGTCCCCATCCAGCAGGTACCTCTCCTGGTACAGGCGCAGCTGGCGCTTGTCATCGTCCAGCATCGCCTTCCTGCGAGCACAGGAGACAGGGAGAGGTTAGTCCAGGTTCTATCCCAGAGCCAGGGCCTCACACACCCAAATATCTACTGATAACGTCACTGACATGTGGAATTTCTGTATTTGGTTTCCTAATTCCACTTCATTTGGGAGCTCCTCATCGATAATCTCTTCTTCATATTCGTTCAGGTCTTCACCATCATACTCATCTTCACTTCCCACATCACTCCCCGATAGCTCTGCCTCCTCTTCCATGAAATCTTGCAGTTTTCTATGAAAGAAAGTTGAAAGAGTTCAGTCTGGGAGCATAACAGCCATCACACAAATCTTCAGAAAGCAAGATTTCTCTTTTGATATAAAATTAACACATTTCCTAAGGATGTATCGTAATTTCTCCTGCAATTTTTGGAAAGACCAAGCCTCGAGTTCTTGCACACTCACATACACAGCCTGACATCATGTAGCACCCCAAATCATTGTCATCCACCAGATTCCTTGCCAAAGATGATGGCAATAACTGTCAACTCTGTTTTACTTGCTAGTACAAATAAGATCTTAAGACATGAGGAATGACAACAATATTCTTGCATCCCTTTTTTTGGCCAAAAAGATGTTGCACTGCTTTTATTGTGGCTTTCTGATTTCCATCTATAATGAAAATTATAATGGAAATCATCTATAACCCACAAGCAGCTCAGTTCAACTCATGCAACATGACAGCACCAAAGTAAAAAAAGAGAAGCATATGAAAAACCAGACCACATAAACATCAGCTAATAATGCTGGAGAGGAAATAATTCCAAACTAAATTTCTAGTGCTATTAATATTCTATTCTCTCTGGTAACTAAGATTTAAAAAAAAAAAAAAAAATTACAGTTTTTTCTTCAAGCCTGGTCTATGTCTCAGCAGTTCTTCCTCTTCATCACTCATTTCTGCTTCTTCAGCAGCACTATCTTCACCTTTTTCATCCTGTCAAAGAGAAAGTTTTCAGAAATAAGGAATTTCTGAGAGTGGATTGCTTTGTCAGGACAGATTCGTCTGTTCTTCAATTAACAACACATTAAAACACCAGGCATATTTCAGAAGATTTGCCTTTTTCACTGTACCATTATATTAAGGAGATCTTTTAAATGATCCAAAGTTTGCTCTGAAAAGTGTTTCAGTAGCTTGTTATGGGAGTTGTGGTACTTTGCATTGATGGATATATTAAAAACCTAAAAAATGGAATTATCCATTTTATCCAGCAGCTGCATGGCTCCATCAGTTCACACCTCTTCACTTGCAAAGGCCTCATCATCTGTTAAAAGCTGAAAACCACCAAGTTCTTCTTGTTCCTCCTCCTCCTCTTCCTCTTCCCTAGGGAAAACACAAATGGGAGAAAGGCATTTTCATTTCACCTCCAGTAAAATCAAGGCACAATTTTAATGCCCACATCAGCTGCTGTCAGGCAGCTCCTGGTGAGTGCTCAGAGCTACAATCTCCCAGCAGCATTTAGCTATAAATGCCCCAAACCCCATTAGTGTTGATGTTTTAAGACCTCAGGTTTTCACTTGTAGAAACCATGAGACAAGTACTAATTTCCAATTCTTCTTCCCCCTCTCAAAGTTCTCATGGATCCCCCTAACATTCCCACTTTTTAAGTCTCATTATCCTTTTGTCAGGCAGCCATACACTTTTCAATTTAGTCAATAAAACCTCCAAGTATCCAACTTTACACTTGGTTACAGCAGTTTGGCAACAGCCCAGAACAGGCTCCAAAAGTCCCACTTTTAATCATCTTTTCTCAGTTTAATGAAAGTTTTTCACTGTTTCTTTCACTATCAGTGAAAGACAAAGAATTTCCTTTCACAGTAGCTGTGGGAAACAATTTATGCTGCCAATTAGAGAGTAATTGCTGAGCAATTTGCAATATTCCTCCCCTTCACCTCCAAAACAAAGCACACTTTCACTGACAGCAAATTGATGTCAAACAAGAAAGCACTTTTAAGAATTAAATGAGACAGTTACCAGAAGAAACTTCCATAAACTTTAGGAGAGCAATGCTAACCTGTCTGTGGGAAAGGAGCCTGAACAGAGCTCCAGAGCCTCTGCCATTGGATCTTCTATGTCACTGTCTTTTTCTGCCTTGGAAGACACTGAAGAAGCCCATGTTGGAGAACCTGCTACAGAAAGCAATAAGATGGCAACTTATTTCTGCTCTTAAAGTGTCAGAGAACATCCTAGAAATAACACTCCACATGCTCCCAACAAAGACAAAATTCCACACCTGGCATCAGTGCCCAGACCTGGAGTAACCTCAGCTAAAAACTTCTAAATCAAGTAACCAGCAAAGCTGAAAAGAGAATTCAGGACATACTCTGAGACACGAATTTTCCTGAACAAAGATTGAGCAGCTCCTCCATGTTCTGCTTTTTGGTGCTGCTGGTGTTTGGCACATGCTCAGCTTGGCTGCTGAACTGTCCAGAACACAGGTCCAGTAACTCATCCATGTTGGCATCCATGGCATTCTCATCCATGCTAGCCAGTGGCAGCTGATGCTTTGAGGACTGGTATTTATTCCTGTGCTGTCCAACATTCAAGAACCTGAAAGGAAGTTAAGAGTTAGAAAAATCTTGCTGGTCTGCACATTCTATTTCTGTTAACAGGTACAAAACATCATCCTTTACACCCATCACTCACCCATCTGCATCGAGCAGCTGGCTCTGAGTGTCATCTTCCAGGGAAAATTGAAACCTTGACTCCCCAGCCCCTGGAAATAAACTCTTGGGCTCAGGAGAGGCATTATACAGGTCCTGGGAATCTTCTATGGGAAGAGAAGGCTCAGAGGTCTTTCCTGAACTCTAGTCAAGGGAATATAAAAATATTTAAGTAGTTTAGCAAGCCTAAATTTAAATGCAAGGGGCACTGGAACAGACTTCCCAGAGAAGCTGTGGTTGCCCCATCCCTGGAAGTGTTTCCAGCCAGGTTGGATGGGGCTTGGAGCAATCTGGGATAGTGGAAGGTGTCCCTGTCCATGGCAGGGGGTGGGAATGGATGGGCTTTGAGGCTCCTTCCAACCCAAACCATGCAGGAGTCAAATTATGTCCATGCTGCTCCAATACACCACAGGAGTTCACTGACATCATGTGTTGTGTAGCCCATGTGAGCATTCTTAAAAACCATACATAAGATGCACATATTTTAGATATAAAATCCAGATTAAAGCATCAAAGAAAAGATGCTACACAATATAAGTTTTATAATGTCATTTTTATCCATTCCAATGTGGACACAAACCCCAGGGACAGTTTGCTCTTCTGAAATCTTACTGATACCAAAGCATTTGTCTGGTTTGATTTTTTTGATAGATGTGACCGTCAGGATTTAATACATTTATTTACTACCCACTGTGTTAATATAACACACGACCAGGACTGAGAATCTCACCTTGGAAGCAGAGCTGATAAAGCTTGTTTTGAAGAAACCTGGGGAGGGTGATCTGAACCCTCCTGCTGCAGGTAAGAAGCTCCCTCCCCGTGAGGCCTGTTTGTTACAGGGCTGGTAGGATGGGATCATGGAGCCAATGAACTCAAAGCTGCTGTTGTGGCTGTTGTCCTTCGCCAGTGTTGGTAGAGAAAATGAATCATCATCCTCTGCAAATAAAAAAAAATAGTGCTTAACATTTTTTGTGTGTGTGATCCAGTAAAACCTCAATATAATATTTTGCAACACTGACACCTTGCTAAAAATTCATTTTGTGGTCATGTTTGGTTTCCTTCTTCTCACAGGATGCATATTACACTTTTTTACTGAATTTCATCTTATTAATTTCATATTTCTTCCAGTATTATTTTGAACTTTTTTCCCTCTAGTTTTTTCAAGCCCTCCCATTTTTTCATCAATCTAAATTTTTAAAATCATACTGTGTAACTGTACAGGTGATGAAATAACAGAAATAATGAATACCAATTTTAAATAGAAACTTTTACATGTGCTAAGTCAAAAAAAAAAAAAAAAAAAAAAAAAAAAAAAAGAAGCTATGTAGGGCAATAATTCTACTTTACCTAACTTGGTAGGTCCTTTGTCTGCAGTTTCTTCCATTTCCAGTTTCTCATCAGGAAGAGAATATCTGCAATTCATTAAGTAAAAGGTATTTGCTAACAAATTCAGGATGAGTTGCAAAAAATCCCCAAGGTAACACAAAAATATTTATAGAAGGGACTTAAAATGAAAACACCTACACATGCTGATCAAATTCAAAATTTCTGAGTCACCATTTTTAAGGCTTGGATTATTTACCCCATTTTTGAGGAGCTGTCCTTAAAAAGCATTAATGTAGACTCTGTTGAAGGATGTTTTAGAACAGAATCACAGTGTTCAGATTTGTCCAGCTTTTCTCCATCAATTGATTCTTTGTCGGTTTCTTTATCACCATCTTCAACGTGTTTCTCTTCTGAATCTTCATTATCTTCCTCAGCTTCATCAAGCAGAAATTCTGAATTCTAAAAAACATCCCCAAACACAGCACAGATATAATGATTACTGCCATTGCAAACCCTACCCCAGGTCAGGCACGTGACCTGTTTGGCCCTGCCAGCAATAAGCCAAGGATTTATAAAAAGAGAGAGGGGCAGCAGAATCTTTTAAACACTTCTATTTGGTTTTAATAGTGTTTAGACAAATAAAGAAAATACTCATGAATTCAAGATTAGACAATCCAAACCCTGAATATGCCAACTATAGCAATTTTTTAGCTTCTAGGAAGAATTCTTAGCAATTTCCCTAATTCGTAGAGTACCAAAGTCCCATTCCATTGGGGAGAGGAAGTAGAATGGAGAAGCTGATGAGGTTATGGAAAAATGTTGCATACAGACCTCGTGATCACCTTCTTCTTCTTCCTCCTCCTCCTCAGACTCATCTGTCATCTCTTCCTCCTCCTCCTCTTCCTCGTCTTCCTCCAGCATTTCCTCATTGTCCAGCTTAAACAGCGCGTGCCGCTTCTGGCGCTCCTCGGTCCTGCGCAGCTTCATGGCCTCCTGGAGCTTGGCCTTCAGGGCCTGGAGCTTTTCACCTGAGCAGGAACAGAATCAGGGAATGGCTGCGCTGGAAGGCACCTTAAAGTTCACCCAATTCCACCCCCTGACATGGGCAAGGACACCCTCCACTATCCCAGGTTGCTCCAAGCCCCATCCAGCCTGGCCTGGGACACTTCCAGGGATGGGGCAACCACAGCTTCCTCACAGTGTACCAAGAATTTTTTTATTAAAACAAGGCTATCCATTAGAGGGAACAAATACAGTAATCTCACAGAGGAAGATCCCTTCACCTGTATTTCATAGGGCAGCACTGGGAAATGGAGCATGAGAGAGGAAAATAAAGACAAAAGTGTTTTCCAATTCAATCCTCGTCACTTCTTCTCCCCCACCAACCTGGTTTTGTGTGGACTGTTTCCTCCAGGCTCTCTGCAGCCAGAACTGCTGGCACCACGTCCGCTCTCAGCTCCTCTTTCCCATCAGATGTTGTTTCCTTACGGATAATGTTCATGTTTATGGCCCGTTCTGCTTTGGATTTCGATGTCTGGAGAGTGTGCTTCAAGAAACGTGCTTTCAGGGCTTCTAATTCTTTAAATATATATTAATTAAATTAATGTGATTGATTGTTAAAAGTTGTAATAAGAGCAGGTCTTGAGCTGTTTTTGCCTCCAAAGATAGTCTAAAAGCTAAATCTTTAATATTAAAATATTTGCAAACCCATTCTATTTGACTAATAATAAACCACCACATAATATTTTTGCTGTAGCTTGTAGTTAATTGATATTAGCTAATATTAAGTTATCTTGCCATTGACTACCATTTATCCACAAGACCTCAATTCACTTTCAGCCCAGCCTCCCAGCCACCAGGCAATTATAAATTTCTGTTAACATGTCTCAAAGAATCCACATTAGTAAGTGAATGTGCCTGACTATATATCACCTAAATACTTCTGAATTTTCCAGCCAAGCTCAGATCAACACTGCTTAGGAGTACAACACAAGTGATACCTTTATTTGAATCAGCTTCATCGAGGTTTATGAAGGATTCATTGTCAGAGCAGATTCTTGGCTGGATGGACACGTCTATTCCCAGTTCACGAAGTTTATCCAGCTTGGACTTCCTCACTTTTTCAGGCTGTGTCACCAGTCCAGGCCCCACTTGCTGACTGTTTGTTTCACCTTGTACATCTGGTGCTGTTTCCCCTCTTTGCATGAGGGCATCTCCAGATGCTGGAGGAGTTTCACTCTCCTTTTGCTCATCACAGTCAGTGCTCAGGCAGTTGGAGAGCTGCTGTCCCTCTGCGTTATCATCAGCTGTTACAGTTCCTGTAACTGCATGAGAATCCTCCCTGTCCTGCCTGGGCTCCTCAGCACAGTCCTCTGGCAAGTTCTTCCCTGCAGCAGCAAGAGGCTCAGTCACAGAAGCATCAACATCTCTGGCCAGGTTCTTTTCTGGTTCAGCAGCTGCTGATTGTTCACCGTCCACTGCCCCATCTTTGCAATCCTTGCTCAAGTTCCCAGTGGCTGCAGAGTCTTCATTTAGGGGCAGCTGGTATTTAGAGGACCTAACAAAAGCAAAAAAACACATATCACCCATGGCTAGTGTGAAAGGGAGATGAGGTTGAGGACAAACTGAGAGAAAGAAACCATTTCCTAATTACTGTCATTAATGTGTAGGAAGAGATGAAGGACAGAAATCTGGAAAACTTCATTGTGAGAACTTAAGGAAGTGTAAAAGCTTTGTACTGGTTACAGTATCATAGCACGAAATTCCCGAGGGATTTTGTGACTACTGTAGCTTCAGTATTTTACTACACATTACTCAGAGAAGAAGCAGTCCAAGTAAAATGTTGGGGTTCACCCTAAATCCCATTAAACTAACTCTGCCTCAGTAAGTTCCTTCATCTGAGTTACTCCTGCCCCTGATCACTTCAACGTATGACTGTGTCAGGAGTGCAGCATTGCCTTATGTTAGCAATTACGTTCTCCTAATTTCCTACTTTTATGGAATTAAAGGAGCCTGAGAAAGTCTGGTTATCCTCAAAAGAAAAGCTAGAGATGCTTGAAGTTAATGAAAAAAATTGTATGAGGAAGGTTTAAATCCTTACTTCAGCAGGGCCATGGCATTTCCTTGACATGCTGGTCGAGGTCTGCGCTTGAAGAAGTCGTGAACACTTTTGGCCTCAGGCACATGATATGGGAGAGACACAGATGATTCTGCCAGAGCAAGACAGTGAGAGAAGATGTAAAACATCATCTGAAACCTTTATTTGATAAAAAGTGTCTTTATTTTCATTAGTTACAAAAATACCTTTAACAGGTCCTTCAACAAAAATGGTCTTGCACCCTTCAACCCTAAATAAGTCATGTTAGGTCAGAGAAGGCTCTAACCTCTTGGGTAAATTCTTTCAATTTCTTCTCTGAATTTTTGAACAGTTTTTACCCCTTTATATACAAAGAATTTAAGTTTTACCTCTAATAAGTCGTTGGGTCTCACTATGCAGTTGTTTAATAGCTTCTTTACTCAACCTTGCTGCTTTCCGCTCCTTAAGGGGAGAAAAGAAAGGAAACATGGGGCTCTCCCTACTTCTTAAATAGCTTATTTGTCCCTTTCAAACAGAAAGGAGTCAAAATAAAGCATCCAGTTTAAAAAAAAAACAAAACCACACTGTACATACAAAACCATTTTAGTCACAACAACAACACAGCTTTAAAAAGAAGAAGTCTTCACCTTCCTTTTTGGTTCCTTTAATAGAGGCTCCTCATTCTCCTCATCAAATACATGTTTGTAGCCTTCACCCTCAGGAAAACGTTCTTTGTTCTATGGGGCATAAGAAGGAATTCAACAACTGCTCTCGATACACTGGCCCTATCAAGGGCAAACACATCAAAAATAACTGTACAGAACCACCACTGGTCAGCAAAGCCAGCAAGTGCACTCATAAACCACCACAAACCCCACATAAGGGCAGATTTCCAAAGCTCCTACTCCAGCATTATCTTTTTAACTTGCCAGGACAACATCCCTCCATCTTTAACAACAAAAACCAGAAGTATCTTCTCTCCTCTGCCACAGCAGCACAACTCCATTACAGTCAAAGAGAGTTTTAGAACCTGGTCAGGTACAAATTCTTGCAAAATTCAGTAATCATGGAATGATTTAGGTTGCAAAAGACTTTAAAGATCATCCAGTCCCACCCTCTGCCATGGACAGGGACACCTTCCACTATCCCAGGTTGCTTCAAGCCCTGTCCAACCTGGCCTTGGACACTTCCAGGGGATCCAGGGGCAGCCACAGCTGCTCTGGGCACCCTGTGCCAGGGCCTCCCCACTCTCACAGGGAAGAGTTTCTTCCCAATATCTAACCTAAATCCCTTCTCTACTAGTTTGAGAGAGTATACATTTACAATAATTTTGTATCAGGGTCAACTGCTACCTTGTATTGTTTTATTTTGTTTTTCACGGCTGCTCGTATGGATTCTAGGGACTCTTCATCCTCAGGGGGTTGAACAGTCTCCTCTTCCAAGCCATTATCAAAGAGTTCCTTGTCATCCAGAAGACATCCACTGTCGTTGAAGGGATACCTCTCACCACCATCCACCTGCTTCCAGAAGAATAAATTATTTGTGTGATTCCTTTCAGAAGGTCCCTTTGGTTCTTTGGCATTAATTTAAAATGACATTAAATCGCCAAGCGTTAGGTTTTGTACTTCTACAAACTGCAAATTTAATGTAATTTAATTTAAATGAATCTGCAGACTCTGCAGGTTAAACTTGTTTGGTGCTCCATGGATCCCTGTGGATCCCCAACCTGCTGCAGGAATGTGGACACAACACTGAAGCTTTGGAACAGAATAACCACAAGCAATAATAAATTGAACTTAGCTGAGAAATTACGTGAGGTTTTCTGCCAAAATACCCACCTCTGCCCCAGGTTTTCTGCCAAAATACCCACCTCTGCCCCAGGCTTCTTTTCTTTTCTCAGCTGTTTGATGGACTCCATGATTTTCTCCTTCTCCTTCCTTCTTCTGGATTTTCCTACAGCTTCTTTGGCTGGCTCCTCTTCAACATCTTGTTTATGTTTATGTTTTCTGTACTTTTTCCCAGATTTTAGGGGTCTCTCCTCTTCCAGCTCACCCTCAGGCAAGCCAGACATCCTGCTTGTTTCAAGGTTTTCAATCTGCAGCTGGTCACCAGTGTCACTGCCATCACTGTCCAGCAGAGCCGGGCGGATCCGATGGGATTTCTTGTTCTTCTCAGCAGCAACGTTCTCCTTTTCCTCCCCATCTTCCTTGTCTCCACCCAAAGCATCTTCCTGCACAGATGAGTCTCCATCCTCCCCCTCCTCGCTTTCACTGTCCTGCAGCACCTTCTTGTTTTTTGCTTTTTTACGCACAAAAATCTCTTCCTCTGAATCTGGCAAAACACATGAAAATAAAACAGGAAAATCCCACGAGTTAATTAACAACCAGCCAAATCTACACCCGTTAAATTTCACATATGTCACCCTCTACAGCAAATGAGCTTGAACCCAACTTTTCAAAATCCACTTCTCCCCAGAGGACAGCATTTAATTAACCCAAATTGATGTTACAGGTTTTTAACCTTTTAAAAAAAAGGCAAAGCTGAAAATCCTTCACTGGTAGTGTCTTACCTTGAAAGGATAATAAAAACCACACTACATAGATTAAACAAAACAGAAAAGAAAGCAAATAAGTAATTAAGACATGCCCCATTTACTCTTTTTCTTTCTGTAGCTCAAAAACCACTTGTCAGAGGTTTAAAGATGCTTGCCCACATTCTGAGCAACAAAGAGCTTGGATTCCTGCAGGTCAAGCAGTGACAACCTCATAAAAGGTATTTATGAAACACAAAAATGTAGTATTGGAGAAAAACAATTCATAGAAATGTTACAGACCTCTGTCCTCGAAGGATGCAGTGCCCTTGCCAAGGGGACCCGGGGAGGCCGTCTCACAGCTGCCCTGGCCGCTGTCAGAGTCGCTGTCCAGGGCGTTCTGCAAGTCTGGGCTCGAATCTGCCCGCGGAAGCTACAAAGCAAAATAGGATTTTTCTTACTGGGGTGAATATTGTTTATGCAGTTCTGACTCCTGGCATCCAAATTCATTCCAAAACCCTGGCTAAGCCCTCACCCACAATGAAACAGACATGCAGTCTCCTTATACTCTAACTAACGGTATCGATATTTACATAGTAATATTATTATTCTTAATATTTACCATATTTATCAATACAAATGGATATTCACATGTAGGGTATTAGTTAAAAGCGAGTTTGCACAGAAAAAGCACAGAACCAACACTGGCTGATGTGACTGTATTCAGACTGAACGACTTTCCTCGTTATTGTGTTAATTATTGATTTTTATTCAGACCCGTCAACACGGGCCGAGCAGCCCTCCCGGCATGCACCGCGCCCGCGGAGGTAGGCTGAGCGCCGCCTTCCCAGCGCGCCCCGCGGCCGGCAGGGCAGGCAGGGGGCATGCTGGGAGCTGTAGTCTGCGAGGAGGGGCGAGCCCGGTGACGGCGCGGGACCGCCCGGGAACAAGGGCTATCTAACGGGGTGGCTGGTAGCGGCTGGTAGCTGCTGGTAATGGCAGCTGGCACTGGCACCGCCACCGGCACCGCTATCCGAACGGGCACCGTGCTGGAACGGTTACTGGAACCACCACCTCCCTCGCTGTCCCTCCCGGCCTTCCACCACGCCACAGCCAGAGGAGTCGCATAGGCCACAGGCAGCCGCGAGCTGCCTGCGCCGCCAGCGGCCGGCCGGCCATGCAGAGCGGAGGGAAGCGGCAGGACTCACCTCGACGGGGCCCTCCGTTGTTACCGGTACCGCCGCCATATCCCGCCCGCGCTCCCGCCGCCCGGGGACCGCTTCGAGCCTTCGCGCGCTGCCTCGGCCCCGCCCCGGCCCGGGATCATCCAATGGCTGCCCAGAACAGCACACTGAGCCCCGCCCCCGGCCGCTTTGCTGGGCGGGGTTCCCTTTAGCCACGCCCCCTCCACACGGACCAATCGCGGCTCCCACTTTCAGGCTGCCCGCGTGCACTATCGCGCCGCCTGGCGGCGGGGACGCTGCCCTGAGGCGGGACCGTGGGGAACGTGAGGGGGCGCGAGGGGCCGTGAGAGACTGTGAGGGACTGTGAGGGACTGTGAGGGGCTGTGAGGGGCCGTGGGGGACTGTGAGGGGCTGTGAGAGACTGTGAGGGGCCGTG
>VZTH01013323.1:23573-41919 GCA_013397815.1 Aleadryas rufinucha | reverse complement strand
TCCCGCGCCCCGCTGCCCCTCGGCCTGCCCTCGTGCCAGGGCCAGCCACTCCCTGCCCTGGCTGTCCCCCGGCCCCAGGGGCTGTGACCCCACGAGCAACTCTCGCTTTGGATCACAGGCGCTGTCGACACAGCAGTGCCCCGCTCACGACTGTCGGGCACTGCCGGCGTTTTGTCAGGAGGGACCTTTTGGGACGGTGGATTTCTCGCGTTGGGACCTTTTGGGGATGATGGATTTCTCACGTTGGATGTCCCGCTCTGACCTGGTGGCAGGACTGGGCGGGAGCAGGGCGAGAGCTTCTCCGTGCACTCAGGGGAAGGAGAGGGCTGTGGAAACCGGGATTTCTGGTCGCTGCTGGCTACGCCTCTCGCTTGGAGTGTTCGAGACAAGGGCAGCTGCTATTCCCGGAGACAGGACTCAGTGGGTTTGGGGCAGGTTGTTCGCAGTGCTGGAGGCAGGAGCGCCCTCTGCCACAGCCCAGCTGGGAGCTGGCGGCCAGCGAGTCTCGAAATGTGTCCGAAAGAGGAAAGAAAAAAAACCCACCCAAGCCCAGCCCCCCTAAAAAAAAAAAATCACTTCTGCTATAACTTGTCTTTTATGCGTGCCTTCTGCTCAAACTAGGGATGTTCCTTTGGGCTTGGGGTTCCCACGTTTCAGGAAGAGTTAAAAAAAGAAAATGAGATGTGGGATATTTCAGGAAGAAAATTCGGAATCTAGGAATCCTCAAGGGATGGTCACACCAGGATCTCACAGAGGACAGGGGGCGGGGGGGTGGTGGTGGGAGGGTTGGAGATAAAAAAACAACCAAGCCTGCAGTGGAAGCAAAACTGCCTTAAACCACTCCGCGTCGGAAATCCATGTATAGCCCTTGCTGCCGTCCCTCCATGCAGCAGAATAACCGGCTGGCGAGTGCCTGTGCGCGGAAGGCAGGGAGAAGCAGGCTCAGCTCGGCGCTTTATGCCTCAGCAGTCCAAAAAGAAACAACAACAAAAACTGTTGCCTGTAAAAGGCAGCTGCTGCTTTACCTCCTCTCCACCCCTCCCGACTGCCGGGGCTGGGGAGCGGCTCCGCAGGGAACAGAGAGAGGAGGAGGAAGGTGGAAGGGGACTTTGCAAAAGTGCTCGAGCATCGGGGACGGAAGTTTCCAGGGCTGAGCTCTTTGCCTGGGACCTCGCTCCGTCTCCGACAGGCGATTGCTTTGGCAAAGGAGCCGAGGTGCCGGAGGAGGAGGTAGGAGTTTTCCCTCCTCACCGGCCGTTTCCCTAGCTCAGCAAGTAGCAGCCTCTCTAATCCCCGGCGAAGATCATGCTGCTCGGGCGATTATTTCATCGCGGCAAGCTGCTCCTCGGAGGAAATTCTCATTACGCTCTTCGGAGAGGCAAGGGAGGGGCGACTGTCACTCAGCTGCTCTGGAAAAAACAGAGGGATGAGCCTGCAGCATCCCCGGGCTCCGGCGCACGAGACGTGGTAGTGTTTCTAGGTCAGGCTGGTGATGCGGGACGTGAAGCCAGCAGAGATGACATCCTGGCTGTGTCACCTTCTGTTCCTCGATGGGCAAGGGTTGCACATGGGGGCCGGGCCTTGGTGGATGTTTTTTTCAGGAGAAACAGTGCTGGGGGGGATGGAGGGCAATGGGGAGGTGGGAAGGAACTTCATATGTGCTCACAGGAGGGAGGGGAGGTGTGTAGTGAACTGGAGTCGGCTCCAAAATGGGTCCAAAAAGTGTCTTTGAGAGACCATGGGGCCAAGGCTGAGACCTGGCTGCAGGAGCCAGAGACTGCATTTGAGAGCACCCAGGGAAGGGCTGATGAGGCCGCCCTCCTCCCCATGTCCTGGGCTGCTGTTCCTCCATCCATCCCCACGAACCATGTAAACAGGCGGGAGCGGGGCCCTGTGGCACACTTTAATTAAGGGATGGAGACACTGACTTCGTCTTTCCCCAGAGGATTGCAAAAGGCCCAGGCGGGCCCCACACTGCAGCTCACGGCCATCCCTGCTCCGACACGCGCTCTGCCCCCCACGTTACAACACAGGGCTCTGACTCACCGGCCGTTCCCAGCCCGCTGCTTCCCAAGCCTGGAGACATTGCAGGGATCCCTTAGATGGATGTAGGGAGTCTGTCTCCTCTGCACTCCATTGTCAGCATCCAGAGCTGGATGTGGTAGGATGTGGCAGTCCTTGGGCCTCTGCATGGAGCCCCAGAGTGAGGACAGTGTTCTAGAGGAGTTATCACCTGTGACTGGAGGATGTGGGAAAGGGCGTGTGACCTCTCCAGATCCTCTGACCCCAGCAGGCAATGACACTGTGGTCCCTTGATGCTTGCTGGCTTCTCTGTGGCTCTGGGAAGCCACTGCCCTGTCTGGCTGAGATGTGGTGCCAAGGCAGCCCCTTTTCTGCCTCATGTTGATGGGTGCTGTCAGGAGCCAGGGCCAGGCGGAGGGGAGCAGTATACCCCAGCACTGCTGCTAATGCAGCTCCTGGCTACAGGCAGAGTGGGGACATGGTGGGGGGACCAGGGAAGCCTCCAGTTTGGGATGCTGGCTGTTCCAGGGAGCCCACAACAGCAGAATTGGGTCCAGCATCTCCTCCTGGCTGCCAAGGGCCAGCACTGCTGATGCCATGACCCAGGCGCCAGTACTCACATCCCTGTCCTTCTCTCCTTGTGTGTTGGAACAACCTCAACTCAACCCTGAGAGACGGCCGGAGCCCCATGGCAAGGTTTAAAGGCAGGAAAGCTGATTTTTGCCTTTCTCTCAAGGGAAGGGAGAGGAGGCCATTGGGGCAACCTGCTCCTGAGGCTGGGGGAAGAGACCTGTGTTCTAGGCTACAGACTCAGTGAAGCTGGAAAACAGTTGTTTCTCTCTCATTAACATTTTCTGGTTTTCCCCCAGTTTGAAGGCTGATTGTGACTACAAGCTGTGGATCAGACCCAGAGCAAGGGCCCATGGCACGGAGTTTACACACCCACATCCTGCCCCAGGCCTGGGCCTTGGGCCAGAGACAGGGTTTTGCTCCTCAGGGCTCCCGTCCCACTGCTCAAATGATGCATGGAAGATATTTAAAAGGAGAGAGAGAGGAAGGTGGGAGGGAAGAGGCAAGTCCAGATTCTCTTCCCTCCCTGCCTCTTCCCAGCACTTTGCAAACACGGTATCTTTGCAATGTCTGCTGGAGGAGGGAGAACACCTCCTGCACGTGCCGAAGGCTGGATGTGTGTTTGGGCAGGGATTGCCCCATGGTGTGGCCAGCCCCAGGCACATGACCCTGATTGTGCCCTGCTCTCTGTCTCCCTTCCTCATGCTGTCCCCAGCAGGACACCCCCCAGAGCCACCCCACAGGAGTCCCCACCCAACCAGGGCCACCCGTCTGCCCCAAGCTGGCCACGGAGTGTCAATGGCCACCATCTTGCAGGGACAGCTGTGGAGAGCCACCACTCCTTCGTCTCATCCCTTCTTGGTGCACTGGCACACCTGGGAGAAGACGGACACACAACACGCACGCACACACTCACAAAACCAACCCCAAATGTGGATCAGTATCAGAGAGAATTAATTACTGGCTCATGCATATTCAGATGAGAAACTCAGCTGAACCTGGCGGCGCCTTGGGCGGCCCTGCAAAGGAGAATTCCTCTGGAGAGATATAAATCACCGCTCCCCTCTATCGCTTTCCCCATGGAGTGCTACCTCCTGGGGAAGAACTGAACCTTGATTTCCTTTTTTCCCCTCCTTCTTCGTTTTCAATCTGCGCGGGGCCCCTGTAATTACAATGGGCTGCTTTAGGGCTTGAGTTATTTATTGGGTAACAGGGACACACCTACCCGGCTCCAGCCGCCTGCCTGCCCGCGTGTCGCAGCTTGTCCTGCCTACCCAGCAGTGCCTGCCGTGCCGTGCCTGCCGTGCCGTGCCGTGCCGTGCCGTGCCGTGCCGTGCCGTGCCACGCTGCTTTAGCTCGAGACAGCACGGGCAGCAGCAGCAAATGGGGACCAGCAGCCTTACATGATCCACGAAAGGCACATCCATGGTGGTGTAGCCCCTGCGAGCAGGGGCAAGAGTCACACTCTTGCTGATTGCAAAACACTATCTCACATGCATGTTTGGGGTGCCACTGGAGCTCACACCGCTTGTGAAATCCTTGGCCCCGTTTTACAGGTGGGGAAAGTAAGGCATGGAGCAAGCAGGTGATTTCCTCAGGGTCATCCCCAGACATCGGAAGAAGAACCCACCCCTCCAACCAATGTGTGGCTGGGAAAGAAGGTGCTGGCCCAAGTGCTCAGCTCAAGACTTTGGCTGGTGGGACCTGTCCCCTGTCCCTTTGCTTTGCTTCCTGATGGGAGTCCTCTGCCCAGCCCCAGCTCTGCATCCCCCTGCCCAACCCCTCTCCCCCCACAGGCAGGCCTGTGTACTCAGAGGAGATGAGCACTCGGGGCTGGAGACCACATGGCTGGAGGGAATTAAATAATTGATGGACCAGAAGTCTCAAGCAGATACTGAATCTCCAGGGGCAGCATTCGAGAGGCAAAGCAGAGCCCCAGACAAGACCCTTCTCTCTGATATGATGCCAACATATCTCATTCCTGCCTGGGGCTTCTGGTGGGCTGAAGATGTGGGGTGCTGGGGATAGGAGTGCTCGTCTACTCGTCTCCCAGCTCAGCCCCCGTGCTGCTGGAGCTCTGGAGGGACTGGCCACCTTCCAGCCCAGCAGGGAGGAGCCAGGGGAAGGAGGCCACTGCTTCCAGGCTGCAGCCCTCCTGCTTGGGGTGGTTCCCACTGAACAGCACCTTTGGAAAGAGCGGACTGAGCGGGGAAGAGGAAAGAAGTCTGCCAAACCAAGGTAGGTGCGTGGCTCTTCCCTGTACAAGAATGTGGGGCCGCCAGAAAGCAGCGAGCTCCACTCCAGTGAAAGAGAGAGCTCTCCTGCCACAGCCAAGCTGTGGCCTCCTTGCTGTGGGAGCATGGAAAATGGCTTAAAAATTTACAGGCAAAAAGCAACTGGATAAATCCAGCAGAGAAACTGGAAGAAGTTAAATCCAATGGTCCCACTCCCTGTTCTGGAGGTCCCTCAGCTCCAAAGCCTCAGTGGCTGGGAGATGGTCACTGCCTAACAGTCCCTCTTCTGCTTCCTGCCCTCAGCATCATGGCAGAGGTGCTGGTCACCCACCACTGGCCCAGCCACAACAGACATCAGTGGGTCACAAGGTGAAAGGGCCCCCCATGCAATGGCTGTGGATCCCGGGCATCAGCCTTGCAGAGTTGCAGTGGCAGGAGGAAGAGATTTTCCCACCCGAAGCACTGATCCAGAGCTGCAATGGGATTTGCCAGGCTGCAGCATGAAGCATCTCCCTGCATTAGACATATTTGTCGATATTTAATCCACCAATAAAAGCAGTGCATGACCAAATTGAATATTTAATTTAATATACACTAACCAGGAGCCGGTTGGCATTGCACCCAATGGAAAATGTTTGCTGCCCTCTCTGTCTCTTTTTAGCAGATTTTTCATGAAAAGTTGTTGATTTTTTTTCTTGTAATTTATTCATATCTTTTTTTCCTTTAGGTAATAACAATATGATCTGAAAATGACAATTTTCATTTACCAGCTCAGGATTTTAATGAACAAGCTGTTTGAATAACCATTTGGACAACTATTGGAAAAAAAAAGGGAGAGAAGAATGCATTTCAAATCCTCAAAATAGCTCCCCCCTCCACCAACTTCAGTAATTTGCAGAAGAGCAGTTCCTTCATTTTTTTCCCCCAGCATACTAGATGAAACATTTGAGAGTGTTTGAAGCTGGCAAGAACTGCATTTCTAGCTACTGATGTCATGAAAATATAAATTGGCAGATTTTTCACGCTGGGTCAACGTGTAGCGATAAGCACAATGCCATACCTTTAGGAGCAGTATTTGTTGGTAAACAGATGGGAAGCAGCCTGTAATGTCCATAGTCAATGATACACAGCCAATGTGCAGTGCTGGGGTGGCTGTCGGAGCAATAAATCGAGGATCTTCCTGGTGGAGCCTAGGCCATCCTGGGCTCTCACTGTTGAGCCTGTTGTGGGGAAAATACACAATGTGGACAATCACAATGAATAATTTAGAGAGCGCCCTTGTTCAACGTTCTTCAGCTGCCCATTGACTCATTTCTGCTGCTCCCGTTTCAAGCAACTGGAGGAATCCTTCCTATTTTCCATGCCAAATATAGCAGTTTTTCCAGAAATGCTCAAACACACAAGCCAGGAAGTTTCCCTTCTCTGGGTGAGTCACTGGAAGTTCAGGCTGCATTTTCATGATTGCTTCAAGCCGATCGAAATCTGTGCCGCTGCCAAAGGAGCCGTCCAGCTCTGCCGGTGTGCGGCCTCCCTCACTGCTTGTGCAACGAGAGGGAATTAGGGAACGGACTCTGCCTTTTTTTTTTTTCAACCAGGTTATTTGGCCAGCTCATCTCATGGCTGTGCAGGCTTGAGGGGAGCTCCTCTGGTCTGGGAGATGTGTTATAAGGATGCTCCTTATATCAGTGGCTGAAAGCAAAGGGGTATGGGGGGAAATGCCATCCCCATGGGGTCACAGTGTGTCTCCTGTGTCACTCAGCTCAGCTGCAGAGCTGATGGGATCTGTGTTCACACCCCTAGCCCAGGGACACAGGGAAGATCCCTGCCTGGAAGAGATTTTCTTGGGTAGCATTTCTGAGATTCTGGACAAGGATGTGACTGGGGACATCAGAACCAATCTGTACCTCAGGACTGTCCCCCACTTGTTAAGGATGCTCAGGCATGAGCATCCTTAACATCACAGGCATGGAGACACCTGTGATAGGCAGGATTTTGGAGAGAAGAGATATTTTAGCAGGATCATTCTCTTCCTACTTCTTTCCTTTCCACCTTCCCACATCCCTTAACATTTATTTTAGCTACTGTCCACACTGATTTCCAAAGAAAAGGAGCCTTTCTCCCATTTTTGCTGCTTGTTCCTTTCTAACTGTTGCAAACCCATGGGACCAATTTTAAACAAATTTGGTGGTGATGTGAGGGGGAGATTCTATATCTTCTTGCAATGTCTTGGAACCAAGTGGCTAAGCAGATGGGGGACACTCACTAGCACCCACCCCAAGAGACCTGCCACTGCAAACTCAGGTCTTTTATTAGTCACCAGAGAATCCACACCAAGCACCCCGTCTGAAGCATGGCTTTGAAACTGCAATGTCCCCAGTGCTCCCCAGCACCTCAGCTTTTCCCAGCTTCACTGGGTACCCTCTTGCTCCTTCCTTAGTGGGTGTAGGGCAAACATTGCTCTTGCAACACCGTGCCCTGGGGTTTTGGGGCTGCAATCCATTTCATGGGACTCCCATGAGGGTAAACAAGCCTGGTTTGTGTTTCCAGTGCTCTCAGGAGCTGCAGCTTTCGTGGCTGGGGGATCCCCATGGCTCTGTGGCTGCTTTTAAGGAAGAGTAACTGAGGCCAGGAAGTGTCTTGCCAGGTGGTGTGGGTTTGCTACAAAGGAGCTCGCATCTCTGGTGGGATATTTTTGGAGATCAGCAAAGCAGAACAGGTTGAAAATCCCTGCTCTAGAAACCAGCATTATTTTTTTCTTCCTCACAATGTTTGTTCTGTTGTTTTTCAGAGATGGTGCTCACCTCTTTGCAGAGAAGCCTTGCTGACAGGCAATTCCTCTGGCTGCTTTGGAAAGGCATCTCTGCTTGCCTCTGGTCTCTCCCTCCCTCCTCTGAGGGAGCCTCATGGCCAGAGTTTGCTCTCACTGGCCCTGATCCAGGCAGGCACTTACGCAGGTCACTGCTCCAACTCGAAAGCCAGTGGATCACTCCCAGGCTGCCCTGGGGACTAACAGGTTTTCCTGCTCCATCTCCTGAAGAAGCTGGGGAAGGAAGGGGGTGTCCAAGCTGGCTCTGGTGCCTGTCTCTGGGTGAGCTCTTGGAGGTGCTGAGGTAGTTACTGCCTACCGTATGTAGCACTGCTGTCCCCAGGCACTGGTACTGCAGGGTAGCAAAGCCACCAGAGTGGGACATGGCAGCTCCTGGGCAGTCCAGGCTGGGATGGTGCCCACAGACAGCAGCAGGCAGCTGGGCAGCACCATCGCTGGATGTCACAGCTCCGTCGTGGACTGCTGGCTGCCACTGAGGAAAGTTCTTCCTTCTAAGGGCTTTGCTTCCTATCTCCAGTATTTCCCATCTGCCAGGGAAGACTGGAACCAGGACTCACGCTTGCTATGAAAGCCTCCAGGCAAGACATGCCACCATCTCTGCCTGCCCTCCTCCTCCCCAGGGTCCCAAGGGGATATGACAAGGAGCAGCCACACTTAAACTGTGACTCCCTTGGGTCCCTACAGCTTCTGCCCCACCTTGGGTGTATCTCCCCACACAGAGCCAGGCAGGCTTTGGGACACTGATAATCCCTTCCCAGATCCAGGTGACTCAGGGTATGGGGACAGAGTTTGAGGAGGACATCCCACAGTGCTCCCCTTTCCACTGCTCACCTGCAGCAGCTCAGCTCAAGCACTTTGGCTGCCCTGGTGCAATGGGGACCCTGGCTTCTTCTGCCCTGCAATAGGGGCCTGGGTGAGATGCATGAAGCGCTCAGGCTGGACACCCAAAATCCACGGGTGAGAGCTGTCACAGGCTGGGCAGTGGGTGCTGCAGGATGCAGCAGACATGAGGCAGCCAAGGCCCTGTGGATCTGCTGTTTATCTCCACTCGCACGCCCTTGGTCAGGCTCTGGAAGAAAATCATTCTGGCCTTCCCCAGCGATGCCATGTCCACTCTGGCCGGGACAATGGGGTCCCCACCAGTGCTTTCTGCACCCCACACATCCTGCAGCAAGCATGCCCTGACTGAGATCTTCTCCTTTAGCACAGCCAGGACTCTTCTCCCATTCCTCGGCTGAACTGCACGGGCTGTGCCCCAGGATGTGAATTTGGGTGCTGGAATTTATCCGCGGCTGTTTTGGCTGTGGCTGAACTCCACCTCCGGGCAATGACATGTTGTTTCCATAGTAGCTAATGGACTGGAGATGGAAGGGGGAAACACATAGCCGCGCTAAAAAGGGACTCGTGAGTAATGTGGTTTCTCCCAGCACAGAGTAGGAACAACTTTCTAGCACTCGAAGAGCCCCTCCTTCGCCCGGCGCCTGTGAAGTGTCAAGAGGAGAGTGTGTGTGTGTGCAGAGCTGTGCATGGGGCAGGAGGACAAGGGGGTCTGTGTGGGTACTTGGGGGGCCATGTGGTGGCTGTGTAGGGGCAGCCTGTGTGAGGAGAGGGGACACAAGGCAAGCATGAGAGCCTGTGGGAAGGCTGCAGCACAAACGGTGGGGACACATATGGGAGGCACGTGTCTGCAGGGGTGTCCGCACCCTTTTGAGTGCAGAGGGCAGTTCCCGGAGGAAGGCGGGAGCAGCCTGGGGCAGCCTGGCTTTGTGGTGATCTGCTGGAGCCGAGGCTGTCACAGGCAGCAGTGTGGCTGGGGCGAGGCAGGCCATGAGGGCCCTGCTCACCCATGGGATAATAAAGGGTGACAAGGACAAAATCTGGAAGATGCAAAGAGGCAGTGGGAGAGGTCAGGACTCTTTGTCCCTGCTGCACCCCTTATGCAAGCACTGGTGGGTCTTGGTGTAGAGCAGGGGGTCAGTCCTGGCTCTGCTGCCAACCCGCTCACAGCCTTCTCGCCATCTCTAAGTCCAATACCTCTCCAGAACCAGGGAGAACTGGATTTTCCTCTGTGCCACAGCCCTGGGCTTCCCCCTGGCCAGCTGGGCACAGAACTGTGGGGCCTCCACCCTTTGACATTTCTGTGGATGAAATCTACCCTTGCAGGGAACAGCTCCACGTGCAAACTGAGGGCAGATCCTGGGGACATCCTCGTGCCCATCTGTGGCTGGCAGCTCTGGCCGGATCCCTGCACCCTGGCTGCTGTTACAGCATTTTTCTTCCACTTGCACGTTCCCCAGCTTGTTCAGTTGTGTAGCTCCCGCCGTGTCCGGCTCTTTGTGTTGTTTGCTGTTAAGTAAATCACTGGCAGCTCCCCAGAGCGCTGGGTAATGGCAGGATAATTCCCAGCAAGACCCTGGTAATTCACTTGAAGGAAAGCAGAGCAGAGGAAAACAGCACTATTAGCCATTATCCTGGCCTCTCAAAGGCCTCCTTGCCTGCAGAAACGCTGCATGGTGTAGCAGGCATGCCTAACACAGCTCCCAGACACTGCAGGCCATGGGAGGGCCAGGAGCAGCAGAGGAGACCAGGATTCAGCCTTCTCTTGCCATCCTGGACCAGCAGATGAAATGTGGTCAAGGGCCTCCACCTGCCGTGGGCACAAATGGGTCGATGTCAGTCCTGGGAGAAGCACCCCGAGGACAGGAGTCAGGCGATGCAGAAGTGCCCATCACGTGGTGCAGACCACAGGATGCTCCAGCGTTAGGTCAAGAGCACAGGATGCATGCCTTAGCTGAGGTCTCAAGGTGCAGGAGTGACCCTTCAGCCAGGAGTCACCAGGCACCTGCGGTGCTGCTGGCAGTGGTCTGGTAGCCAGAATATGGAGGAGGATGGTCACAATACCCTGACTTCCATGGCTCTTGGCAGCTCCTCTGGAGCTGGGGGGGCTTTGCCACCCGCGTCAGCAAAGATCATGTCGCTTCCAGACAGCCTCAGCACCTTTCACACCTCCCTGCTGTTGGAAGATCCCGATCCTGGCTGGGGCTCAGTGGAAACCAAGAGCCTGGTTTCTGCTGGAGGCTTGCAGGGGGCAGCTCAAGCACCAACCCTGCCCCACTGAGCCACTCTGCACCCGCAGGATCTGCATCTATGTGCCCATGTTCACCAGGGCTCTCCAAAAAGCTCCAGCAGTATTTCTGAGTTGCACAGGCAGGTGCGTGGCACAGTGGGGGCAGACCCTCCGAAGAGCCTGGAGGGGGCCTCGAGGTGACAGGCTCCATGCAGAAGCCACTTGCTTCCTTCCAGCTCTGCAAAAGGGCACTGAGCTCCTCTGCAGACCTGCTCCTGAAGTGGCTGTCGGCATTTCTGAGAGAGGCCTCTGTTTGCAGAACTGCTGAACTTCCCCGCCCTGAGCCTCCCAGCAGCGAGAGGGAGCCTGGAGCCACCGGCTGCCCCCCGCCTGGCTCCCCACAGCAGCACCCAGGAGGGTGAGGTGAGCTCCCGCCCCACCCAAATCCACGCTCAGAGCCCTTGGCATGCACACACACACGGGCACCCACACGCCGAGGAATGCACACAAAGGTGCACCAGGCTTATATACATGGATGCAGGTTTTCTGATGCTTCTCATTGGCTGGCTTGAGAGCAAAGTCTCAGCTTTGTCGGGAGCAATAAAGGCTTCCAGGCCTGGCTAGTAGTAAAAGTAGTAAACTTTAAGGGGAAAGGCTTTTCTGACTGTTTCCACAGTGGTAGTTGCCGCTGTTGCCTGACAAAGGCTTTCCCTCTGTTCACTTTATGCACATTTGGTGCTCATTAAGCATGTGGGGCTGCAGCTCCAAGCGCATGGGGCAGCTCTGCTCCCAAGCACTACAGACTGACCCACCCCCACCTTGCACTCCTGCTCCCATCCAGGTTCCCCTACCTGGCAGCCAAGTGGGATCTGGGAGACCTTCGCAATGCCTCTTGCTCTGTGCATGTGCAGCAAGAAATGAATGACCACAGAAACAGAGGGGGTTTCAGGGATATCAGGAGCAGCCTGTCCCTCTTGGAGAAGTTGGTTGCACCATTTGGACTGTCTGCTGAAGAGGTCCCAGGGGCATTACGGTTGCCCTCAAGTGTTTTGGGTCAAAGGAACAAATAATGGTCCTAACTCTGGCTTTCAGGCTCTACCACAGCCTCACAGCATGGAGCACCAAAGACAAGGAGAGCTTGAACTCACCTCACTTTGCATCCATTTCAAAGATTCAACAATCATTTCCAGAACAATCTCGAGGGCAAAGCATTCACCCTCATCAGCCCCTGTGGCCTCCTACTCAGAGATGCTGGTATGGGAAGCATAGGACATGCTTGGCGTGGGTTGCTGGAGATAAATGTGGCAAAGCTGTATGCTCACTGCTGTCTCCTCAGAGCAAAAGTCCTCATGCCCAGGGTACCGTGCTGCTGGGGCAGCCAGAAATGGTGGTGGGAAAGGGAGGAGATGCCTGAGATGTGGCCATGTCCAGAAGGGCAAGATGAAGTCTGCCAGCTGGACCAAAGCTTTGTGAGGGATGTATCAAGGTGACAACAGAAGGTGAGATTTTGCCACCCTTAAAATACCCATCCATTACTGGGATGCCCACGCTTCTCAAGCAGGAGGGAGAACCACCTTCAGTGCACAGTTCATCCTCCCACCTTTCACCCATCCCATTGGGTTAGTGACCTTCCACCAAGTAACAAGGAAAAGGAGGTGCCCTGTGTCCAAAGGCACCTTTCAGTTAATAAGATATCGTAAGACAACCTATTGGGTCGCTTGTGAGAGGACAATGCTGGCATAGCTGCCATAAGGCACCAGAACAGCACTGATCTAATGAGACTTCCCTCAAGCACCATGATCAGGCTCAGGCTGGGGGTGAGGATTTTGATTGGGAACAAGTTTCCCAAGTTGTGACCTCCAAGGAAGGCCCTGTTTGGTCTTTTGGGTTGGTGACAGTTCCAGACACGTGTCAAAGATTTCTGTATCAGAGAGGCTCCCAGGCCTTTGGTGACTCTGGGCTGGGGTTAGCCACACTTTGGCTCTCTGCCCTTCACTGCTTTACACTGCATATCAAGGGATCCCTTGAAGGCAGAGAGGAGGGTAGGCTGGATGAGCTGTCTCCCCAGCCTTGATTTCAGGGAGCCAGTTTGCTCACCTCCGGGTCTTGGTGAAGCAGGTGGAGGTGCAGTGCATTTGGGAGGATCAGACCAGAAAAAATGGCCACCCCTCCCATGTGGCTTCCTTTACACCACAGGCCATTGTATTTTGCCCACTTACTGCTACAGTGGATGCCAAAGCAAACACCTCTTCCGGGAGGGAACCAAGTCTTGATCTGAAGATAAACCCATAGAGTCTCTCATTAGCTGGTTCGTTCTGGTGATTAATCATGCTTCTTGTGGAGGAAGCCTGATCATTTCTCATGTGGCTTTGGAATTTGGCCTTTGGTTTGTTGCCTATATGAAAACATTCAGCATTGAAATGGAAGTAATTAGGCTCCTGAGGGAGTTTTAATTTAAAAAACTTTAACTCCTAGTTAAGGATTTTGTCAGCATAAAGAAAAGGGTCATAGGACCTCAGATGAAGACGATGGTGGACAATTTTGTTAATGGAGCAATAAAATGTTAAATCTCTTGATATGTAAAGGTGCTAGATTAAAATGGGTGTAGAAGGAGCAATAAGGATATTTTAGCATTGCCTGTTCTCCTAAGACGTTAACAAAGTCAGGCTTCGTGAACACCACCTTCTTTAAGACACTTGGGAGATCAAGCACCGATAACGATACGCTAAGTGGCCCTAATGCTTCGACTAATGAGTGTGAAGTTAGCCAGCAGAGCTAGGTATCCCAGGTATGTGCTGTGGGATACCTGCTTGGAGTGTGTTGAGATGAATATGTACGTTTTGATTGCTGTAGGGGATCGAAGGGTGTGTCTGAGGGTTTTGTTTCCCAGGGTGAGGTCTCCGACACCTGTGGTGGATCTTTCCTCTGCCAAGCCAGAGAGATTGGGAACACGATGAGAAAAGGCTGGAGGTTTAACTTTGTTAGAACGCGCCCCTCATGTCGGCAGCAGGCTGAGGAGTTTGTCTTGTTGGTTTCTCCTCTGTAAATGTTCGGTGTTGTCTACAACTGAAATTAGCTTTCCCGTGGCCTTAGGAAAGCACTCATACACCTCTTAATCTCTGTTTCATTTAGATAACCAGACTAGGCATGTGTGCTCTCGTTCTCTCCCATGCTCGGGCTTCCTTGCAGTGATTCTTTCCTGCCTCTTCTCCCATGTTTCATCTCCATTAAAAACAAAACAAGACAAAACAAAACAAAACTGAATTGAACTGAAAATCATAGGCAGGACTTGCATCATCCATGTCATTACTCTCCATTTAAACATCCAAAACCTGTGCTACTCCTTGTACTCCCATATCACAGTAGGAGCTCTGGATGAGTTGTTTGCTCTGACCATTTCCATCCTCCCACTCAGTAACTGAAGTCCACAATTTGCTCCTTCCTCCTTGCATTTGACTTGCTAAGATGTTTTGTTTGAATGGGTTGAGTTCACCAAAGTAACAAACCACTGAGCAGGACTGTGATGTCCTTATCTCACTACCCGTCCTTCCGCCATGCGCCAGCATTATCAGCTGTGAGAAGGATTCAGGAGCATCCACCTTTCTGTGGGGAAGATTCCCATGTATCAACACAGGTCATCTGTTCCTGAGGCTCACCTGCAGCTAACTCCCGTAGGAAATACTTCATCCCATTGTATCTCAGAGTTCTCAGTCAAAATGTTCACAATAACAATGTTGTGGTCATGCAGTGACCTTCGTGCACCAAACCCAAACATCGCTGCCACAAAAACCGGGCAATTCATTATTTCTGTTCTGTTAGCTCCGTATTGGTTAATGCTCAGATTCTCTTCCACTCTTTTGCATGATGCCAGGTTAACAGGTCTGATTTATCCAGTGATCTCATTTGCCTTTTTTAGAAATTCTGGCAAAACATTAGCATTTCTCTGATCTTCTTGCAAATAAGGATTAGTAGGGCAGGACACCTCTGCCAGCTCTCCAAGGACTCTTCTGGGCTTGTGAGTTTACTTCTGCATGTTCTCTAATATCTGTCCAAGATTCCAGTGGTCTGTATGATATCTCATCTGATACAAGTATATCCCCTCCTGGAATTACTTACTGAGCACAAAAGCTTTTACACTGTCAGTTTTACCATCTCCATGATGTTAGGTGGAGACTATATCAATGCTGTCATTTCTTTTCTTCTCCATCCACTTGCACTTCTCTTGTTGTACTCACCCCTGCCCAGTATGGATTTTTTTACTTGTTCTTTTTAGCATTTGTAATCAATATCTTGAGTTTCCACTTTATTGACTGATTTTTAGTGTCCTCCTTCCCTTCCAGTTGTCATTTGTAGCTCTTTGGTTTCCAATTTGCCACTGAATCAGAATAGGCTTGTAGACAAACCCGTTTCCTCTCTGTTTGCACTGTGACCTGCCACCTATGAAAAACTTTCTGAAGAGCTCACAATATTTTCTCACACTTTTCCTAAATTATTCCTCCCAATCTGAATTCCTCTTCTACTTTCAGCTTTGGAAAAATTAACCCTATGGATCACCACACTTAAATGAGACAGAACAGCTTTTTTTTTGCCCAGAACAAGCAGAATCAGGTCAACCAACCAGGACAACCACTGCCTTCCAGCCCAGCAATTAATTCTTCTGTATCTGTCATAACGACGTCCAAAGTCATGTTATTTTGTGTCCTGTGTGGTTCCTTTCATGTCAGATTATTACCTACAGTTTCAGCAACCTTCATTCTTTGTTTTTTAACTAGCGGATGTGCCAGATCTTCAGAATGGTCTTCACCCTGGTGTAATTTCTCTGAACAATCCAGTAGGTTGTTCACCATTCTGCTATGTGTTAACATCAACAAAGACTTATCAGATGACTTCAAAATTCCACCTGGCCTCACAACTACATCCTTTCTTCCAGGAGAAACCAGAGCATGTCCTATAGCTCCTGGGCTATTTAAGTATCTCTGTTTAGTTTTTAGCTCTCAGCCCCAGACTTTAATTCTCCTTCTATAAAGTATAATCTTTCTTCTCTGAGTGCCTGTGGCACCACTTGTCTGAGTGCCCAGAGGGTCTCAAATCCATGAGGTCCCCGGGGTGTTTCAGTGCTGGACCAGACACCCTGGGTACCTTGTGGCACAGGGAGCATGAAGTGTGTGTAGTGTTTAACACTCATCTGGCCAGACTGTGAGGCAAGAAAAGGGACAAGAAAAAGGTGTAATTTCCAGGAGAAATCACTCAGCTGGCAAAGGATGTTAGGGAACTTCACAGCCCTGCAGCCAAGAGGCCAAGGTGATGGGCTCTCACCTGCAGCTACGGGCAGTCAGCAGAGGGGATAAAGACTAGGGAGAGGAAAAGCCCAGAACATCTCCTGGCAGCTCATGGAGACCAAGGGAGCATGGAGAGGAGCAGAGCAGCATCCTCCACTCCTCCCTTGTGTGCAGGCAGTTGGGAAGCTGTTGTGATTTAGATCCCAGCCTGGCTACACTCAGTGTGCCTTGGCTTGTCAGGAAAGGCTGGCAGGGCTGCGGGTTGTCTTCTGCAAACAGAGATGGCAGTTTGGGGCTCCAGAGCCCACATGTGGGACAGTCTGCTTGTCCTTCTGTGGGATCCTTCTGCTTTGGGGTCACACAGCCTTCCCTACTCCCTCCAGTGTGTCCCCAAGAACTTTTGCAAAGTTTCCTGTATGGAAAAATTTTCTGCCAGCAGTAATGTAAGGGAAAATGCAAAAAATCTTTTCTGTGTCCCAACCCTGGGAGAGGGACAGGAGGATGAAGGGGATCACAGAGAGGGCTCTCATTTGGAGGGGACACACAACTTGCATTCGAGTGTGCCACTCCCTTGCTGTGACACCAGCCCTTGTCCTCCCAAGCGCTGCCTTCTGCAAAGTGGCTTTTCCCGTGGTGTCCTCTGTCACCCTAGTACTGTCCCCAAGAGACTTTTCTCACTCCTGAGCAATACTGGTAACTCCTGGCCTTCAGGCTGCCAGCCAAAGGCTTGCCAGGCTGCCTGGGCACACAGGCTGGCAGGGGAGGTTGGCTTAGCATGAAGCTTTCTCTCTCCCTGCCCTGTGCACTTCTTTGCTGGGGAAGGTGAGAAACACAATGCAGAGCCAGCAAAGCCAGGCTGGAAACAACTGCATCCATAAAAGCTGGCAGCCAGGTGTACCAGCTCCCCCCAGGCACCCCTGCATGGGCACCAGGCTGTGGCATTAAAGGAGAGATCAAGCTGCTGGTAATCAGCTCAGGGCTCAGACCATCGGGATCAGGACAGAGTCTGAGGGCACAGGGCCTCATCCACTTGTTTTGGTTCCTTCCCCAGTGTTTCCTTCTCGTACGCAGCAGAGACCGATGGCATCAGACAGCACCAGGAGCAGCTCTGAGGGACTGTCGGAGGGTACCATGCCATGACGCCAGTCCATCTCACTACAATCTGCAGATAATTCTTAATCTGGCAATGAGCTTCGGGGATTTCCCAGCGCTGACACACTCTACAATTGCAGGAGCATCTGAATTACAGCACGGATCATTCCTCTGCACGAGCACAGCCTCTGTCCCTGCAGCAGAAGGAGGTGGTTTATAGCCTAGATCCTATGTCACCAGCTTCCCCTAAATCCACCTCCTTTGTGTATCCCAGCTTCCCAGAGAGGTTCAGCTGTAGGCAGTTATTTTTATGGTCTATTTCTTGGTCCTTTGCTCATGCAATGAAAATGAGCAACTCGGAAGCCAGATGGGACAGGTATTCCTGGGTAGGAGCAACTGCTCTCTTTTAGGAACAAAAAGAAAAACAAAACAGAAAATTGTATTAGCTTTTAATTTTTCTTGCTCCAGACTGAGCAAGAGAGGTAAAGCAGAACAGCCCAGAGATCTGTCTTGACCACTACCCCATGGTAGCCAGCCTGGATATCTCTCACATGTGCAGGGAGCAGTGCAGGAGCAGGAACCACAGGATGGATCACGGTCCTCTCACCTCTGACCACTGTCAGCACAGGGACGTCTGAGCTTTTGTATCTAACAGATTTCCATGGATTTTTCTTCCTGCAGTGGGGAGTCCTGCAGGGAGTCCTTGAGTGACCTACACCGCCCATTTCGCTTCTCCACCTTCGGTCTTCATTTGCTGCCCCAATGGCTTTTCTGTTGGAGGCAGCAGGGACTGTCACCCCTCCTCACCTTTTCCCTGGCACTTGGGATAGTAGTTTAACCTTCTGTCATCTCCCTTTGGTGTCTCTTCATCCACGTGGACATCACAGCTGTTCCCTCCACAGAACATCCTTGAAGCACCACTCAGCCTCATCCAGCTCTGGAGGATCCGTAGGAATTATGAAGGCTGGAGTGGCAGGAGCAGGACCTGCCAAGGGCAGGGATGCAAGCTGCAAACTACCTTGTCCCTCATGGGGCAGGGATGCGTGGAAGCAAGGATGCAAGCTACCAGCCACCTCGCCCTTCACGGGGCAGGGATGCAAGGATGCAGGGACGCAGAGAGGCAGGGATGCAGGGAAGCAGAGAAGCAGGGAAGCAGGGAAGCAGGGAAGCAGGGATGCAGGGATGCAGGGATGCAAACCGCCTCACACTTGGCGGGGCAGGGGTGCAGAAATGCAGGGATGTAGGCTGCAAACCA
>VZTH01013323.1:0-14517 GCA_013397815.1 Aleadryas rufinucha | reverse complement strand
CGGTTTTTGCTTTTCTTTTTTTCCTTTTTTTTTGTTTAATTCTGCCCCCCCCGCGGCGCGGCTCCCCCCGCAGCGCTGCCCGCCCCGCCAATCCGGGCCCTGCGGGGCTGGGGGGCTCCGGCAGCGGCTTTAAAAGCGGAGCCCTTTGTGCGCCGGAGCCCGCCGGAGCCCCTCACCGGCAGCCGCCGGGGCCGGACCGGGATGGGCCGTACCGGGATGGGCCGTACCGGGATGTACCGTGCCGTGCCGCCGGCAGCCGCCGCCGCCGCCGGGAGGAGCCCTGGACCACGCTGCACCGGCAGCCCCGGGACCCGACCATCCCCCTCGGCAGGTATTTCATCCTCCCCCCCTGCACCCCAATAAACGTGTGTCAGCCCGGCTTGCCCCGCTCGCCGTTCTGCCGGGTCTGGGCTGGTCGGCTTTTATTATTTATTTACTTTTTTTTTTCCCTTCCTTCTTCCCTCCCTTGCATCCGCTGGTTTGGGATGGTGGGACTGAGGGTGTTGTGCTGGTGGCACTGGAGCAGGCTGAGGTGACAGGGCTGCTGGAGCCGGGGTGCTGCCCACTGGTGGATAAGCCGGGGCTCGTTGGGCACAGCTCGGTGTCACCGCTGCTGAGCGTGGGGTGAGCACAGAGCGGCTCCGCGGAGTCTGTTACTGTACGGTCTCTCTCGAGGGGTGGGATCAGCACTACGGGTTGCTGCTGCCCCGCACTGAGTGTTCTATGGGCACCTCCAGACTATTCCCGGTGCCTGTGGGCAGACCTCTCCCAAACCCTTTGAAATTTGGCCCTAAATAGTTCTACAGCTCAGCTACCAGCTTTAGGGGGATGCCAAACTGGCCTGGGATGTCCCTGCAGCTGCCTTGTCACCAAGTAGCAGCTACTGCAGCCCTGCTCTGTCCTCAGCCAGCCCTGCTGCAGTGGGACCTGCCTGCATCCCTCCAGCCCCCAGCTCAGCCCTGCCCCACCTCTGCATTTCGGCCAAAGCTCTGCTGCTGTCCCAAAAGCTATGCCGTGACCTTGGAAGCAGAAAGGTTCCCTCCTGGGCTGAGCAGTGATGGTTGGAGCCGGCCAACAGCACCACAGGCACTGGATGTGGGCTGTCATTTTCCCTCCTTGTCCCTGACTCCCTGGCCCCTGGACTGGGCCGGGAGGGGATACACTGGTGGCTCAGGCTGGAGCTGGGAGACAGCAGTGGGGTCAGGTATGTGGTGGTTAACTGTCCCACCTGGGCATGCTCTGTGCTCCTGGTGGGTTTGCAGCAGCGCTGGGGAAGCATCAGGCTTGACTGGGAAGCACGAGGGGCCTCGACCTTTGCACCGTGGGAAGTCACCCAGCGAACCGTTGGTGAACTTGGATGCCAGCGCGGCGCTTCTGTGCCAAAGCCACCAGCCTTGCGTGAGCAGAGAACGGAGGAGACATCGGTCACAGCCACCCACGGAGCCACCGTTCCTCACCCCTGTTGTTAGAGGGCTGCAACTGCCCCGATTGCTGGCTGGAGCATGACTGAGCAGCCACGCAGCGCAAGACACTCCGGCTGGGCTTGCAGTCCCCCGCGGCACTTGGGATGGGGACAAGCCCTGGCTGGGGACCAAGGGCGGGCGCTCGCCAGCCCCACGTGCAGGGAGGGAGCCGTTGGTGCAGTTGTTTGCATGAGCAAGAGCGAGAGCTGGGGCTGACCGCAGGAACCTGCGGCTGCCGCAGGGGGCCCGGCTGCTGCAGGGGTCCCACTGGCCCCAGGGAACAGCTGAGGGGCTGTTATGCAAATTTAGAGGAGCCAGGAAACCAGTAGGAGGGCACAGGAGTCTGTATTTCTCCTCTCTCATCTGAGTCACTAGGGCTGACTTCCTTGGCTCCAAGAAGCTGTGGTGGTGCCTGATGAGGGCCTTGGGCGGCATCCTTCCAGCATGGCATTGCTCTGGCACCAGCTGGTCCTTGTCCCCGTGTCGGGGCAGGGTTGGGCACTGAGTGTCCCCCTGCTCCCAGGCTTGCCCCCCAGGAATGGCACAGCCTCGTGCTTTCCACCCTGGCTCTGCAGCCTCTGTCAGCACAGCCAGGACCTACAGCTGTTCTGGGAAGGGGCTGGGAGCAATATGCGGTGGTGACTGGCGGGGGGCTGGTGGTGGGACAGAGTAGGTGCAGTTTTGGGAAAGGACCAGTTCTGGCTGTTGTCAGCTCAATCTCTGTTCTCAGGGTCTTTCCATGTACGGTTTCGTAACAGACTCCAGGGACAGAGGGGCTGCTCCAGGGGCTGGATGGAGGAGACTCCTCTTTGTCCTGGAAAAGTGGCACTGTGGCTGCAAGCATGACATGTCTAAGGATGTGGCCCTGGTCTGGTCTCTTGAAAGTCATCCTGGTGTCTTCCTCTTAGCACATGCCTGGGGTACTGTGGGTTAGCAGTGGATTTGGGGACACTGCTGTCTCCCAGGAGGGCAGGGGCTGGCTGGTTCCCTCTGCTCTGTCCCAGGACAGTCCTCTTGCAGTGTCCTTTGTCACGGCCCCCTTGGCAGCAGCAGAGGATGATGTCCCTGCCTGCCCAGGTGTGCCAGAGAAACACCAAAGCCCTGCACATCCTCAGGTACCATCACAGCAGCACTGCCACACTCTGCCCTGCTCTTTGCAGCCTGGTGGCCCAAGGGATGGGCACAGGCAGTGGCTGTCCCCTGGGAATCATATGCTGTAGACCCTGTGATTTCACGTGCCAGTGGCCGGGCTGGAAGCAGCAGCCTCCTGTCAGATACAAAAGGCTTTGCCTGCCACAAAGGAGGAATGTGTGTGTGTGAGCAAGAGAGGCCAGCACCCGTGGCAGAGCACACCCAGGCTTCTGCCACTTCCTCGCTTCACTTCCCCCACAGGAGGGACATGCTGGCCCTGCTCTGAGTGACAGCCACCACCAAGCACAGCAGTGTGGCCAGCTCGGCAGCATCCCTCCTTCCTGCAGACCAGGCCACAGGTGAGTGGGATGTCACCTGCCTAACACAGAGGAGCAGAGCCCAGTCCTCAGAGCAGCCTCTGGTATGGTGGAAGGGGACAAGCTCGGCCAGACCCTGGCCTGGCATGGGGAAGAAAATTAGTCACAGCAGCTGAAAGTCCCCATCACCACACACTCTGCCTCAGTGGCTGCTGGAAGTGTCCTGACAGGCAGATTTCCTCTGGCACAAGCGAAGCACCAGGGGGTAAATGCCCTTGTGCCAGGAAGATGGGAATCCCAGCAGGATAGGATGTGCACAGCCCCCAGGTTGTTCTCTGCAGGAAAAATGCCCTGTAATGATCCTGAAAGCACCTTTGGGTGACAGAGGCCAGGTGCCTGTGACACAGACTGGCAAAACGTTGCTCCAGTGGGACATGGTGACTGTTTTTGCTCCTCCAGTGTGGTGCACAGGCTGATCCCCTGTGCTGCTCTCTGGGCTCTGGCTCCTGCCGCCACCATTTGTTCCTGTGCCCTCCTTCCCAGCTGCCTTCCCGCACTGCAGGGAGGCAGAGCACAGCTGAAAATACACCTACTGCGTCCCCCCTTCCTGCCTGTTTGCTTCCTCTCCTCCTGGCTTTGCCTTTCAGCGCAGCTTCCTAAGTAAACAAAGGTCATGCAGTCACACTTTGCCTATATATACACACACAAACACACACACACACACGTCTGTGTGGCTGGCGCCCTTCTAATAAACTTTGACCACATTTCCATCCCTGTGGACAGAGGGGTGGCAACCTGCAAACATGCTGAGGTCAATGGGGCTGGCAAAAATGTGCAGCTGGGGGAGGGAGAGAGAGGATTTCCCTTCCTTTAGCACAGAGGTGGGCTGCTCCACAGCTCAACCCTTTATTAGACAGGGGAAAAGCCGCACATGGCGAACCCAGCACAGCCCACCTGCAGGAAGGGCTTTGATCTGGGTTCATACCTGAGCTGTGCTGCTGTGGGAGCTCCCTGGGGACCCACGGCATGACTGCTAGCCCCCTCACTTGGGATGAGCCCTGACAGACTCATTCCACAGCTGTGGGGCTCTGAGCGCTGTGCCCATGCCACAGGCTGGTCCCTGAACTCCTGTCAGCCACAGCCTGTACTCCACTCACCCCAGAGAAGCCAAGTCCCATCAACCCAGAGGCAGCAAGCTGCCATCAAATGTGCTCATCTCACAGCTCCCCTACTCCATTTTCCCCCCAGAAAAACCACAACTGCCCAAAACCCCCTGCAGAATCCACCCGTCAGTATTCAGGTTGAGAACACAGGGGTTACAGTGACTTATCCGACATAGCTTTCCAGAAACTTCCCCTCTGGCCTTGGTGTTATCGCTGTGTTTCCATGCTCTCTCAGCAGTGGGGTGCCTGGGGGAATGGGGGCTCCAGCCTGTACTGCAGAGCTTGGGGCAGCACTGGAGCTGCCCACAGGCTGGGGACAGTAAGTGGGTAACTCACAATGCCCTGTGGGATGCTCTCCCTTCATTTCTTTCAGTCTAAAATGTAGTTTAATTATTAAAATACACTTTGGGAAGAGCTTTAGGTTGAGTAGGTCAAGGACAAAACCCTCCCAGACTCTATGGCAATGGTGAGTCTGAGGGCTCAAAGCACCTTCACTGCTTGGTGGTGTGATTCCTGGACACGGCTTGGGACAAGTGTCCCTTTCTGTCCCAGGATGTGCGATGGCAGTCAAGCTCCCCTTCCTGGGATGTGACTCCTCTGGGGTTGCAGTGCCCCCCACACCTGGGCAAGCAAGGGCTGCCAGGCACAGGGAGACAGCCCCCCCAAAGATGCCGCTCCACAGTGCAGGCAGCTGCCACGCTGCCCTGCGGCACGGCTGCCACGCGTGCTGCCCGCAGCAGCCACCCAGCACGAGCCAGCCATCCCTCCGCCCTTCCCTGCTGTCACTCGGGCTCCAAATGGGGTTTTATTGCATCCTGTTTTGCAACGGCAGCGGGGACGGGCCCATGGCAGGGCTCCTGCAGGTCGTGTCCCCCCAACGCCGGCAGGACGGGCTGAGCCGGGGTGGGGGGTGGGTGCAGCTCTGCCCACTCCCAGCTTTGGCCGCTGGCCGTTAACGCTGGGATTTTTATGCTCCGTATCACCAGGACGTGGTTTATTCCCAGGAAGGAAGCCAGGCAAAAGCACGCTATTAAAATGCTCCGGTGGCCTTTGCAACGGGAAGCCCTCGGGCTTTGCCAAGCAGATGCCTCAGATTAGGGTAGGGGGATGCAAGGAACAGCCTTTGAGCGCCACGAGGCTGCCCCAGTGCCCCACATCGCCTCCCTCCCCACTCACCCACCCTGTGGGAGTCCCCTGGGCTGAGCAGGGGGGAGCTCGGTGCCCCCCCCGTTGCACGGAGGAGGCAGGAGGGGCAGATAGAGTTATCTCCTGTGCCGGGGGGCTGAGGGCAGGCGCTGCTCTGGCACCCAGCCCGGCGGCAATTACTCCAGCGGCAATTACTCCAGCGGCAATTACTCCAGCGGCATCGTGCGCAGCGATGATGCCACGCTGCAGGAATGGCAGGGGTGGCTCGCCTCTGCTCCTCGGGCTCTCGCGAGCCGCCAGGCTGGGACTGGGCTCATTCAGCCGTGCCCTGCGTCCGGTTCTCCCAGCCCTCGTGGGGGGTCCCGAATCTTCCCGGCTGTGCATCCCACTATGGTGCTGCTCTGGATGTTTCCCCAGCCGGCTGCAGACAGGGAACTTCTGCCTTGCAGTAAGCGTGGGGACATTCCTGTGACCTGGTGTCCTGGTCCCCTGCATGCTTTGTGCTCATGAGCAGGATTCGAGCTCTCATTTCCACCATGCACTGCACATTCCTGGTCTTCAGGGTCACAGAGGGAAGCCTGAAAATGGACCTGAAGGCAAAACCAAAATGAGCCCCTTGGGCTATCCCCTCCCAGGAGATTGTAGACAGCTATGGTGGTGGGATGTGGTGTGGCACATTCCAGCCTCTCCTCAACGAGAATTCACTTCTCTTTCCCCAACTACAATATTTATTTCTCTCTGAAAAATAACCCTCTTGCCATTGTCACCCTGTGATATCCAGGCAGCAGAACACAGTCCCTGCCCCACTCTGATAGCTGTTTTTTCCCGCTGCCCTCACTCTGTCCTGCCTCCCAGTTGCCCTGGTGGATACTGGGATCACAGCTTTTGGCGAGCTTCCCTCCCTCACAGAACAGGGTGCTGGCTCAGGCTCCCAAAGCCGGAGCGCTCACACATCTCCCTCCATGCACGGTCACCTGCTCCGTTTCTCTCTCCAGCCTTGGCTCTGGGTCAGGGTTTGCTGTTGCTCTGCTTCACAGAAGGGCCCTCAAGCCCCAGCACTTGTCTAGCACTCAGGGCTGATCCCCCCAGTCATACTTCTCTCCTTGCAGACCCCCATTAGCTCTGCTGCCTGTGCCTGCTGACCAACCCATGGGATTTCCACATGGAGACAGCCACCCGCCACCCAGCCTGCTCCTGCTGCAGCACTCAGGGAGCTCCCACTGCCCTCGAGTGACCTTGTTTGGGGCCTGATGGGTATTAATCTGTGCTTAACAGGCCACTGGGTGAACAGGCCAGCTGGTACTTGGGTGGAGAGAAATGAGGGTAGCAAAGAGGGAGCTGCTCCTGGACAGATCCAAACCAGGGGTAGAGATGCAGGGAGAGCTGAACCCTGTCCTGCAGCAGGCAGATGCACATGAAAGCAGCTGGTGAGGGGGCAAGGTGACCCTGGTCCCCAGGGCCACCACTCGACCATGTGCTGGGGGATGTGGCTCTCCTCTCCTCTGCTCCCAGGCGCTGCTGCAGGAGGCTGGCACGCAGCATCCGCCCAGACGCATCCCGGTGGCGCAGGGCACGGGCAGGCCAGCGGGTTCATTGCGATGCTGAACTCCTTCACAGGGAGGGGATGGAGAAAGGAACTGAATATTTAATGCCGACAAAGTGCCTTGATGCTGGTGGCTGGAAGGCGCCAGGGAGGGACAGGAGCCGTGATCAGGGTACTGCTCACTGCGGGCAGCTTGTGCAGGGCAGGGTGGCACCAGTGCACCAGCCGTGTCCTCTGCCCTGGTGTTTTGTACCCTCAGCTGATGAAGGCAGATTATGGGTTGACAGCTCTGCTTGGCACCCAGCAAGAGCACCATGGGGTAGAGGAGTGGGGCACAACAGGGGCTGGGGGCTCATGCACACAAAAGCGGGGGCTGTGGGGCTGGGGATGGCACCAGGTGCTGGTCCCAGCCCGTTTGCAGGTGAGCTGTGCCCTGCACTGTTGCTTGGATTGGTTTCTCCTTGGAAGGATATGGGGTGGGGGCAATACAAGCCCTGTGCAAGGGGAGATGTTTTGGTTGCGCCCAGCTTAAAGAATGAGTGGTGCCCAAAGCCAGGGTGAGCTGGGAAGGACAGACAGGAAGTGCCGGGACAAGACAAACCTGAAAGGGGAGACAGAATAAAAACCAGGTGGAATACAAGGGAAGGAGCCAGGAACACCACAGGCAGCAGGGCTTCAGAGGACAGGATGAAGCCCTTGCATGGGGCCATGGCAAGGAGGGCTGGGCAGGGCCAGGGAGCAGCATCCCACCTGCCTCCTGCATTCTTGGCCACACATGCCTTCCAGTGCCACCATTCCTTCCACTTCCCCTCCCTGGAGCGCATGGGGCCATACCCATGGGCACAGGGAGCAGGAGAGGCAGGGGGGACCCCAAGGCTCTCCTCCCAGCCCTGATGCTGGTTTCAGTGTGATGAGTGACTGTGGGCACAGCTGGGACTGAACTTATGGGGAGAGGAAGAGGAGGAAGACCAGAACCTCTGCCTGTGGACCCCACTGCCAGTGCCCATGGGGGGTCCGGTCCAGCCTGCTCGTGGGCCAGGGCTGTGCCCCCCACCGTGCACCTCAGTGCCCGCTGGTTGCCCCCAGACTCACCCCTGTGCCCTGCCACTGAGGGAAGAAACGGGGGCACAGCCTGGATTTACAACATGGGTGCCAGATGTGTGTGCCCCCCCCACATGCACACTCACACCCCCCTGAGCCACACACAGGCTCCCACATACACCCCCCGGTGCTGATGTGCACACGTGTGCACACTCACACATGCTCTTGCTGTCACACCCCCACAGCCGGGCACACTGACAGCCAATGCCAGCACACGCAGTGCCACAAGTGCAGAGACACACCTGCACTGTCACACCCGAGCACATGGCCACCTGTGCCGGCTGTCGTGTCATCGTGCACCCACACGCCCGTCACATGTGCCACGTGCTGTCCCGTGGGCCCCATAACATGTGCACAGACTGTCACGCCGGTGCCCCACTCAGGTGCCCACATGGGTGCACACGCAGCCCCTCTCCGAGCTTCCCCTGCACAGGTGCCTTGGGGACCACTGCAGGCCGGCTGAGCTCCGGGGAACAGGAGGTTCCACGGAAGGGGCTGCTTCCACCGGGCTGAGACCGCCACAAACTCATCACACGTGGATTCGGGATAGGTCTGGAATGACGCCCCTCGTCAGACACAGCCCGGGGATAGCGGGGGGTGCCCGTGGGGCGGGGGGACCGGGGAACACGCGTGCCCGGCCACGGGGCAGGGGCGAACGGGGGCTCTTTGTTCCTCCCTCCGCCGGTCCTCCATGATGTGGAGAGGGCGCGGGCGAGGCTGGTGCTGCGAAATGGCGGCCGGGGGGCGGGATCGGCGGAGGAGGAGGAGGAGGGGGAAGGGGAAGGCCGGGCGCCCTCCCCGCGCTCGGCGCCGCGCACACAAAAGGCTGCAGGGAAAACACGGAGGGCAGCGGGGGGTGCGGAGTGGCCTCGCCGGGCACCTCCTGCCCGCCCCTGCCCTCACAGCGGTGTGTGACCCGCTGCCCGCACACGCTCGGGGGGTGCCCGTGCCCAGCACCGCATCCCCGTGTCCCGCACCGCATCTCTCTGTCCCGCACCGTATCCCCGTGCCCGCGGGCCCGTCCCAGTTTGGGGGGGAGCCGGGGGTGCGCGCCCAGTGCCGGCGCGTCGGGACGGCTCTGTTCGGCTCAGCACAGCCCAGCTCACGGCACAGCCGAGCTCAGCCGTCGATCGGGTGCCGCCGGTACCGGGACTCCCGGCCGTGCGTGCTCCGGGATCTCCCGGGACAGAGCCGCGCTCCGGCGGGCGGGAACACGCGGTGAGTCCGGGCACAGGGCGGTTTTGTGCCGGCCTCTTTGTGTGAAGGGGTGACCAAACACTGGCACCCCACGGCTGGTACCTCCCGGGCAGCAGAGCCTTCCCCAGCCGCGTCAGGAGGACGCGTGGCACTGCTGTGCCTGGTCCCTTTGCCTGTGGGGATGGGGCCGTTCCTGGGGCAGAGGCTGGCGGAGGGGAGGGGACCCGCCGGGGTTCCCCAGCAGGTCTGGGCTCCTCGTCAGGTAGAGCCGGTTTGGAGGAGCTGCGGGGCCGGGGAGGCTCCCGAGCCTCCCGCCCGGCCCGATGGCAACTCCCCGGGGCACACAGCACCCACAGGGAACTGGTGGGGAGCCTGGGAGTGACCCACGCACATGGGGCAGACGGGCAGGCGGTGTGGGGACAGAAGCCCATAGAGCTGGGAGAGGGATGGACCAGAAATTGCGGCTCCCCCTCCCTTTAGTCTTCCCTCTCATATCTGCCGCGCTGCATGTGGTGAGTTTGTTCAGGTCTCAGCCTCATGAAGTGAGGGTGGGAACACGCTGCAGCCCCCACCCCACGCCTGCAGATGTGAGTCGAACATCTCCTATTCTGGGCAGATTTATGGTCGCTGCAGGCTGGGGGCCATTGACACCCAAAAATAGGGCAGCGGGGAGCTGCCTACTCACCCAAACCATACACAGACCCTGCAGCTTCCCCAGTCTGTGCCTGCTTCCCTGCCACCAGCGCACCCCCTGTAGCAAAGCCCCCTCCTCCAGTGCCACCAAGGTGTTGATCCACCACCTTGATCTCCAAGAAAGCGTTGGCACAGGCAGGTGTCAGCGTGGCTGTCGCTCTCCCCTGGCTATGGTGAGGGCTCTGCCTGGCACAGAGGGCGGTGTCCCCTCATGAACCCCCCCCATGTCCCTGCGCAGGGTGCAGGTTTATGTCCCCAAAAGGTGACACGGAGGCAGGGCACCATCTGGTGGTGCCTGGGCACAGCACACGCCAGCCCACACGCGTGCTGCCCACCCACACGCACTCCCAGCGAGGCCCCATGTGCTGTGCACACACGTGTGTGCACCCCGCTGCCCAGAACTCGCGTGTGTGTGCACACACACGTGCACAGGGCACACACACGTACGCGTGATCCCACGTGTTAACGCACACCTCCGTGTTTGCACATGCGCTCGCCTGCGCATGGCTGCAGGCACTCGCAGGTGGGTGCCCAGGTGAGCCCGTGGGTGCCCAGGTGAGCCCATGGGTGCTTGCACAGCCGTGGGGCGAGCATGAGGCTCAGCGGGACACCTGTGCCACGCGTGTGCCATGTCTGAGCACACACACACACAGGTAGGCGATGTGTGTGCACGCAGGTGAGTGGTGCTGCACTCTCCGCGTTTCAGCCAGGCAGGCAGCACTGAGAAGGTGAGCACAGGGCATGCCTGCCTGATTCCCTGCTCCTCCGGGGTAGCAGAGCTGGGCTGGCTTTTATTTCTAGCAGGGATCTCCCTCCTTGAGCCTGGAGAATCATTTTCAGCTCTGCCACAACTTCCCTGGGAGGACCTTGGGCCTGCCAACCCTTCCCACTTGCCCAGGCATAGGCTGGGGTGACCACAGGTGTGGGACATCGCGGTCCGTGGGGAGCGAGGACAGGGCACTTCCCGGGACTCCGAGGCCCGCCAAGGCAGGCGGCTGCTCTCCAAGGGGTGTGTACAGCTGCAGAGGTTTTGGCCGCCAGCCTGGCTCGCACAGCTGGAGACGGAAGAGCTAAATTTAAAGGTGTTGGGGGGAGCTGGGTGAGGCTGGCTGGCACAGGGCTTCTCTCTGGCCGCCTGCATGGGAGGCACGGGCGTGTTTTCGGCCGCCGCACCCTTTCTTTCACAGGGGAGGTAGAGGCCTGGCGGGGAGAAGCGCCGCTTTCATCAGTGGGAAATGAGGCCGAGGACTGAGCTGGAACAGTGCTGTGTGCCCCAGCGGGGACATCCCTTCCCCTGCACAGCCCTGACCCCAATGCAAGCACCCCCAGACCCCCACACTATCTAGCAGCTGTACTGCTCACACCCAGCCAGACAAGTGTGCGCTCGCACTGCCGGACACGTGCACACAGATGGACACACTGACACCCCCCAGACCCCTTCACCTGGGGCCAGCCCCCCACACATGCACCCTGCAGCCCTGATCCTTCATCCCCACACCATTTTGGGGTAATAAAAGTATTGTTTGAGGGTGTTTACAACTTTTATTTAAAAATCCCTTTCTGAGATAATTTTCAGGGCTGTGAGCCAGGCACGAGGCGCGTGTGAGAACCTCTTGCAGGCAGGGTGGGGAGTTAAGAAAACCCACAGCAGGAAAGTAGAGGCTCCATCAGGCCCTGAAAAGTGCTTTTGATTGCACTGGCCCCTAGGGTCAGCGAGGGCACCCAAATATAGGGGAGCGGGGAGGCATCGAGCCAGTGGGGTGCCCATGATGCCACCCCAGCACCCACAGGTACTTAGGCAGCTACATGGGTGCTTCCAACCCCCAACTACCAGACTCGGGACCCGGCAGGCGCCAAGCAGACTTGGGAGTTCGCTAAAATGAAAATAGAAAAAAGCCTGGGACACCATCCAAAACTGCCAAGTGTTAATTAATTCGTCCCCGTGACGTGATCTACCCTCGGCCCCAGAACATCCTAACATAGTCACAGCCACGGCCGCCCACCCCAGCCTCCCTGCTGGCCATGGCCTTATTTTAGATGAGACATGGTGCAGCTGCTCTCCTGGCCCTTGAACACCCGTGAGTGCTGAGGGCTTTGAGATGTGGGTCGTGGAAGGAAGGCAGCCATGCCAGTTATGTGGCCTTGACTGTGGGGCTACAGCCTTGGTCATGGGGCTACAGCCCCATGTGCCCTACAGCAGCCTACCAGCTCCACAAAAACCAGCCTGAAAATCCCATGGGGGCTGGGACAGCACAGCAGTGGAACACCCCATCACCCCTGAGAGGTTGGATGGGGTCCCACTCATCCCTTGTTCCCCCCCAAGATGCAATGAGAGCATCAATATGCTGGGTCTGGCAGGAGTCGGGTGCTGACACCTCCCCTGAGGGTCAAGCAGAGCTGCCTCGTTTCCCCATGTCCCACCTCCACTGTGACCCCAAAACTCCCTCTGCTCCTACACCCCATTCTCCTTCAATGGGACAAGGAGGCCAGGCACAGCACCCCAGCCTGTCCCTTGCCACAGAGTGCAAAGCAGCTCCTTCTGCCTCTGCCTGTTCCTGTCTTTTTATCCCTGAGGTCTGGGGATAAGGGCTGGGGTCATGCTGGCAAGCTGGCCACCGCTTCGGGTCTGACTCTCTGCAGTGGGGTCATCCCAATGTCATGGAGGTGGGGACAGTGATGCCACTTTGCAGAGTTTTCTCCATAAATGCCCGTCTCTTGAAGTCCTGAGATGGGAGAAAGTGAAGCCAATCCCAGGCTTTGCCCTGGGAGAGGCCATACCCCATAAGTGAGAGTGGGGCTGGCTTGGGGGGCACCTGCTACTGCTTTTGGGGCTGGGGGTGGGCAGGAGGGAGGGGGAGGCAGGGGCGAGGGAAGCAGGCAGTGCCGTGACTCAGCCGGGGGTGGCATCGGGTGAGGTGTTTGTGTTTAGTTTCTAACGTTACGGTTTCCACAGCACCGGGAGCAGCCCTGGAGGGCCATGGGGGCCCGGTGACACTGAGGGCGGGATGGGGCAGCAGCTGGACCGGAGAAGCTGTTCTGTCGCTAAGGTCACAACAGCTAAAAATACTGCGGGCCATTGTCACCAGCAACAAAGCCACTGGCGTATTTTCAGCATTATCTCGGTCGCCATCAGCTCTGCCGCCCTCCCGGGAAGTGCTGTGCCCTCTCCACCCGGGCACTGCACCACCTGCCCCTGGGTGCAGCCACTGTGCCTCAGTTTCCCTCCTGCACACTGTGCTATGGTGCCATCCCCTGTCCCACTGCTGTCATCCAACTTCTTCCACCCCCCAAAGAGCCCTGAGCTGCCACACTCATCCCCTTCACATCCACAGTGTTCCCTGCCCCTAATGCGTGCCTGGGGACACATGGCTTGCAGGACAGCCATCTCCATCCAGGCAGCTCCAGTTCAGCCCAGGCAGCTGGAAGGGGACGGCAGAGACTGGATGCAATGAGTTGGCCAAGTGTCACCAGGAGATCGGTGACAGTCCCTCCTCCCTGCTGGGGCACCAGCCCTCCTCCTCTGCTCATTCCAGCAGGCAAAGCCAGCAGGGCTGCTGAGCTGCCCGGTCCAGCCATGCTCAGCAGGGAGCTGTCACTGCTCGCCCTGGGTGAAGCAAGTTGGCGCAGTCTCAGCACAGCGACCGGGTGGCCAGGGAGGGCTGTGCCAGGCTGTGCAGGCACTGCCAGCAGCTGGGCACTGCCCCAGCCCCAAACCACCAGGATAACACTGGATTTGTGCAGATTTCCCCTCTAAAACGGGGGGGGGGGTTAACTTGCCTTTTCCCTGCCAGAGCAGCTTGGCTTTCCTTCCTTCCAGCGAGTCCTCCACCACAGAGAGCAGATCAGCATCAGCTCGTCTGCAGCAGCTCGGGGCAGGGATGGGATGGTGGCAGTGACCCAGAACTGGGCTCAGGAGGTGGGTGGCCAGAGACAGGTTGGATCTGTGGGTGGGCTGGGGCTGCCCATGGGTGCTTTGCTGGGCAGGGGGCACAGCCAAGGCAAGCAAAGAGTCTGTCTGGTGGCGCTTGGATTTCTCAGCACAGCCCTAAGCTGGGACTGCTGTGGCCCTGCTGGGATCCCTCCCCAGCCAGTTGGCTGCATGCCTCCATTGCTGTATAGGAAGCTCAGGACTAGGGCCCAAGCAGGAGGGACTGGTCACCCCTTCCCTCTGCTCCTCAAGTACCTGCTGAACCTCCCTGTCCTCGTAACAGCCCTGGCATGTCCCTTAGCACACACTGGGAGACCCTTTTGGTTTGCATGGAGGGTGGCTCTGCACCCCTCTCCCCTGCCCCGTGCCCCCTTGGCGTCCTGCCCCACTCTAATCTTGGGGTCCTGCTTGCTCCAGCTGCAGAGCCTAGGGCAGAGCAACCTCTCCCCACAGCACAGATGGCCCCTAAGAGAAGGGGAAAGGGAGGTGAGACCTGCTTTGGGAGAGGCAGGGAGCCCCACTTCCCTGGGGGAAGACACATGGATAGGGCTATGTCTGATGGGACTGAATGCTGCTGCTGGAGCATCTGTGGCTGGGGGGGGTGGGGGTCACCTACACCCCAGAAAGAGGAGAGCTGTGGGCCACCCCACCAGCAGCACCCCTGGAAGCAGAGGTTGAAGAGTGGGTGGAAGAAGGGGGTCTGGTTAGAGCAGAACTCTGCACGTAGGTACAGGGGGATGCTGGGGAGCAGAGACCAGGAATACAGGAGACGGCAGTATTGCGGAGAAGGTGGGGGGGCCAGGCAGACCTTGCAGGAGCAGATATTTGGGGCGGG
>VZTH01013304.1:2324-14531 GCA_013397815.1 Aleadryas rufinucha | reverse complement strand
CGGAGGTGGCGCCGGGTTCCGGTCCCGGTGCCGGCCCGGGGGACCCTGAGCCGCGCTCTCCGCCCGCCCCCGACTACGAGGCGCTGCCCCAGGGCGCTGCCGTGTCCACGCACATGCTGGCGGGCGCCGTGGCGGGCGGCGTGGGGGACAGCGCGGTGTAGCACNTGTACCCCATCGACTGCGTCAAGGTGCCGGCGGGCGCGGGGAGGGAGGGGACGGGGCGGCACACCGGGAGCCCCGGGCACGGTCTAACGAGCCGCCCGGCCGGGGCCGCCCTGTTTTGCAGACGCGGATGCAGAGCCTGCAGCCGGAGCCCGCCGCTCGCTACCGGAACGTGCTGGAGGCCCTGTGGCGCATCGCCCGCACCGAGGGCGTCTGGCGGCCCATGCGGGGCCTGAACATCACCGCCACCGGCGCCGGCCCGGCGCACGCCCTCTACTTCGCCTGCTACGAAAAGTTAAAAAAGACGCTGAGCGACGTTATCCACGCGGGGGGCAATAGCCATGTGGCCAACGGTACCGGCCCCGCCACGCCGGGGTGGGAGCGGGGTGGGAGCGGCAGGTTTGGCGGTAGGGAGGCCCGGTCCCGCCGCGGGGTCGGGGTGCCATGGATGTCCTAAAGCCCTGTGCTCTCTCCAGCCATGAGCCAGCCGCACGGTGCCGGGCACAGGGAAGCACCGCTCCGCGCCTGCAGAGCTGCTGCCAGGTATCTGGCGGGAAGCAGGTTAGTGGCCCTGGCTCGGAAGGATGCTGGTGGACGGGAGCTGCCTGCAGACAAGCTGGGACTGGCCGTGGCCCCGTGGGTTGGCAGTGCCAGAGCTCACCCCAGGAGTGCCACGTGGTTTCGGTGCCGGTTTCGGAGCCTGTCTCGCCATGGTGCCCGTTACTCGTCTCAAGGACCCGCCACAGTAGGGAGAGCATGGGGCTGAGGGGAGAGCAGGGCACGTTCTGCCCTTGGCAGGCACGCAGCCAAGTGCCAGCGGGCTTCTCCATGGGACATGGGGACACTCACCATACTAAGGCCTCTCTGCCAGCTGGTGGCATTGGCCTGTCCCCCAAGGAGTGGGCACAAATAGTCCTGGTCGCCCTTTGGGACTTGGCAGCCTGTCACAATCTTCTCCCTCTCTTTCTCGCTGTCACTCTGGGTGGGAACCCCTGAGGACCAGCCTGCCTTTTGGAGAGGAGATGGAGGCTGCCTTCAGATCTCACATTTTTTCCAGGGGCCTTCTCCTATGCCTTGGCCAGGGGCTTGGGGCTGTGGTGGAGCCCCAGGGTCCCTCACCTTTCCCCCCCTCACATGTGGCAGTTCTTGTTTTGCAGGTGCAGCCGGGTGTGTAGCAACGTTGCTCCACGATGCAGCCATGAACCCTGCTGAAGGTAACGATGGTCCTGGCCTGCCAGGCAGGGGAGAATCAGGGTCTTCCCGAGCCTCTTGGATCCCCTCTGTAGCACAAAGGGGGTGCTTGCCTGACTGCAGGAATTCTTTGGGGGCCCATGGCTCCAGTTAGGGACCCTGGTGGCTGCCTGTTAAGGACAGGGTAGGTAGAAGAGGTTAATTCAGGAGCACAGCAAACTGTGGTTTAAGAGGAGCTGGGAGGGTGTGGGCCTTTCACCCGGGAGTTTGACTGGGAACTGTTACCTGGAGCAGGAGAGAAGGCAAGAGAGATGTGATTGACACTGCTGAAGTCATTCTAAGTGTGTGGAAGCTGGGCATTGCTGTGGTGAGATCTAGGGAGGATGTGGTACAGTTGTGGGCCTGTGTTCAAGAGGAAAATTAAGAGTGGGGTACAAAAACATGCTAGAGAAGTTGGGAGAAGGGAGATCTTGTGAAATGTCTGGAAGATGCTGATTTTGATGAGCCTGATATATATGAAAAAGGCATAGAGAGTTAGTAATTTAAGTTCATGAAAGTGGTGGGAGAAGGAGAAGCAATGAGGAAAGGCCAGTCATGAAGGCATTTTCCCTTTTTAAACATGGAGAGCTTGTGATAGTGCAGGCTCTAGCTGATCTGGGCCCAGCGCAGCTCCTGCCTCTCCACTGCATGGCAGGGCCCCCGAGGAGCAGACAGCTGCCAGACCGTTGTCATTCCTTCCCTGGAGCTTCTCTTGTCGTGGCTGTAGTAGTTTAGCATTGCATCATTTTTATCTCCTTATGGTTACATTGAGATGGGAGAGGTAGAGCAGTGGCAGGCTGCGCTCTGGGCTCCCCTGTGCCGCTCTTGGATGTGTTAGGGGATTTGGCATCTGACTCTTGCCCCGGAGTGGCTGCATTTCAACAGTGGCTGCTAACAGTTCCTGGCTAGTGGGCTCTGCAATGAGCTGTGGTTATTCTGGGTTGCAGTGGGGGTGGCACGGGAGGGACAGTCTTACCCAGATCGAGATCTGTCTGGGAAACAAGAGACTGGATGCAGGAGGGTTCTTGTGGCTGAGTGATAGCTCTGCAGCAGTGGATGGGGAAACATCAGTTGCTTAGGGGCAAGGGTGGATCTGGACTGCAAGCAATGGGATATAAGGATATTCCCTGAGGCTGTGGCATGTGAGTGGCTTCATAGTGGTGATGTCTGTGTGACAGTGATGCCTCAGCAGATTTAAATGGCTGGTGTCCTGTCTGGAGACACAGGGGCACTGGTGGTTCGAGTTGTCTGTCTTCAGCTCTTAGGCCAGCGTGACCAAACTCCAAGCATTTTAGAGGAAGCCCGGCTTTGTGTTTACCCTTCTCTCTCCTCTTCCCCTCTGTGCCTGGGTCCTGGCTGCTGCTGCTGCCACCGCCTGTCCCAAGTGGTCAAGCAGAGGATGCAGATGTACAACTCGCCTTACCAGCGTGTGATGGACTGTGTACGGGCTGTGTGGCACAACGAAGGGGCCGGAGCTTTCTACCGCAGCTACACCACCCAGCTCACCATGAACATCCCCTTCCAAGCCATTCACTTCATGACCTACGAGTTCTTGCAAGAGCAGCTCAACCCCCACAGACAGTACAACCCAGGCTCCCATGTGGTCTCCGGAGCCTGCGCGGGGGCTGTCGCTGCTGCTGCCACTACGCCTTTGGACGTTTGCAAAACACTGCTCAACACCCAGGAGTCCCTGGCCTTGAGCTCCAACATCAGCGGACACATCACAGGCATGGCTAATGCCTTCAGGACGGTGTACCAGGTGGGCGGTGTGACCGCCTACTTCAGAGGGGTCCAGGCGAGAGTCATTTTTCAGATGCCCTCAACGGCAATTGCCTGGTCCGTGTACGAGTTCTTCAAATACATCCTTACCAAGCGCCAGGAGGAGCGTCGGGCTGGGAAGTGAGCCAGAGCCAAACGCCGTTCCAGACCTGCCTCACATCCCCTCCTGGTTTGTCTTCTGACCCCTCTCCCTTTTGGTTCGGTTTGCGTTGAAGAGAGGGGGCAGCAAAGCCCTTTGGGGTTTAGCGATGCCATTTTTTGCCTGTGGCTGTTGCAGCTCTGCTCAAGCTGCACAGCTTGCTCTCTCCCAGGGTCCTCCGAGATGTCCCACTGGGAGCTGCAGCCCAGGTCACATCCCCTGGCACTTTGGTGGAGCTGTGCTCCTGTCCTTCCCTTAACCACAACATCTCACGCAAAACTCACCCCTCCTCAGAGGGGAAGGTGAATGTCCTGCCCTGCCCCCGGCAGGGCCAAGCTGAGCTCGCAGTCGCCAAGGAGGGGGTGACGGCGGGATGCTGGGGGCTTTGTCTGGCTTTTGCCTGAAGCAAAGTGTAAGCCTTGGCCGTTGTCTTGTAGCACGCACATGTGATGCTGACTGCCCCGGTGGTGGTGGTGGTGGGCGAGGGGAGGATGGCACTTGAGGAGGGAGCCTGTAGGTTTGTTCTTGTTCCTGCTCTTGACACCTCCAATAAAAACAGTTCTGCTCTATCCTCATGTCCCATTCTTACTCTGACATGGTCCAGCTCCCAGCACTGTGCCTTTCTGACTATGCCTGCTGCTGAGCTCTTTTGATGGATGCCAGAGCAGGGAGGGAAGAGCAGTCTGGGGATGGTAGTGGGAGAAGGAGGCCTATCTGGCCCAGTCACCCTGGCAGCATGCAAGGTTGAGGGTGTCCCCATCCCGTTTGGCTCCTGGTCCATCACCTGTTGCTGGTGTGGGTTGTGACCCTGCAGGAGTAGCTGAGGTTTATGCTCCTTGTCCACGTAGTCCCACACCCTCACTCTGACTGGGGGTCCTCAGGATGCTTCCAAACTGCTCCAAATGGAGGTGTTGGCAGGAGGAGTTGTGTGTCAGGAACAGCACAGGAATTTGGTGCTGAGTGAGGCTGGAAGGCTTTGTGCACCTCATAGAGGAGACTTGGGGCAGACCTTTTGCCCCATAATTTTGAGTATTTAGACTAGTTTGATGCTTGATGAGCATCTTGAAATTGCTCAAAATGCTAATATCTTTTCCAATGTAGTGGTAATTAGTAGAATAACTTGTTTTTTAACATGTTGTTAGTTGTGTTGATACCAGTTTGTTTTAGGGTCCCACCCAACTATGGAGCTGTGAGCTGAGCACTGAAGTATTGCCTCATTGTGCTGACTTGCCAAGAGGAGATCTCTGGGTTTCTTGAACAAGATGCTCGTGGGTGATGCCTGACTCTCCCAGCACATTCAGGTGTGGCATGTGTCCCACGGAGCCATGCCCAAAATAATTCCCTGGAGGAAATGCATTCACAGCTGTGGTATGTGCTGCTGGTGGGTATCCGGGTTGGATCAGGCCTGCTCCAGAGGATCTGCTGGCCTGGCCTGCACAAAAAACTGCTGGAGTGGGCTGTGGTGAGGACACAGGGGTTTTCCTGCAGCTGGAAAAGCTGCTGGGTGAGCAAGGGGGATGTGCTGCCCTCAGTGGCTTTGGGCTTCAGCCTGGCTGGGGAGCTGGAGGGCAGCGACCCCTGCACTGCACCCGCTTCACACCCTGCCCAAGCTCCTGCTCAGCCCTGTATCCACCTTTCCCTTACACATCTCTTGCCCTGGTTCCTGAAGGTGGTGAGGGAAGCTGGGTGACCACCTGTGGGATTTTTGATGGCTGCCTGGCAGGTCTGGATGTCCCCGGTACAGAGCAGTCACAGTCATGGCTCTGCAGCCTGGGTCCACCTGGGTTGTGTGCTGTGCCCATCCTCTGCTCCCTGGCATGGGCTGCAGGCCCCTTTTTCTGCATGAGCAGAAGGATGAGAAACTCCTTAAAGACACAAAAGCCACAGGAGGTCAGGAAATTGAAGCTTTCCCACTATTTCAGGAGCTGGGGCTTTAAGAAAGAGTCTGAGTATTGCAAGATTTGGCAGCCCTGCAGCTCCTCCACCCAGGAGGGAGAAGCAGAGGTGGCTGGGAAAGACCAGGGCAGGATTACGTTGGAGGGCAGGGCATTAGACAGGAGTTTGCAGAAGATGGGTACAGCTGGGCTCTGCTGGATGGGTCTCTCTGCCCAGGAGCTGAAAGCTGTTGGCAGCAGAGCTGCAGCTTTGCCTTTAACCCTCACCATGCACTGGGGTAATGACAAACCCGATGGAGGGAAAGGCATAAACGGACTAGAACTGGGGGAAAATTCACACTATTAAATCCATCAGCTGCTGGAAGAAGCTCTGTAAATGTCAGTGGGTGACGGCATGATTGAAAGTGTCTCCAGGATGTTTTCCAGGAATAACTACCCACAGAAGTGCTGGGTGAGGGAGTGAGACCCCCAGGAATAGGGAGATAAGTCAGCACAGCCCAAAAATGCTGCTGTGTGAGCAAATGGCCTAAAGCATTCCCCTGGCAAGGGCACAGCTTTTCTGGTTTCCCGGCACTCTGCCAGCTTACCCAGCAGCAGCTGGGTGTTGCCCAGTGCAGGCTGCAGCAGCCCTGCAGGGAATGGCACTGCCTGTGATGGGTTTGGCACTGCAGGGACAGTAGAGTGGCCATCGGGCTTCCCAGATATCCCTTGGGCCAGGCCACAGTGGACAGGAAAAATGTCCTGCTGCCATCTTTGAGCTGAATGCCTGTCGCAAACTAAGGGCTGGCCATGGCAGCGTGCTGCTGGTGCCCAGCTCTGCCAGGGTGGGGGTGTTCCCTTGCCAGCCAGACTGGTTCCTCTGGCACCTTTGGCATGATGAGATGCCCGGAGGCAACGGAGTTATTGGCTGGTTCAGCTATGGCCGTTGCCTTTCCAAGGTCTGATAATGCCTCTCAGCGTAGTCACGCTGCTCTGCGTCTGTCCTCTGGCCTCCTAGGTATTTGGCTGTGCTTTGAGTGAGATCTCTCCTCCTACAGCCTCTTCTGAGTAAAGAGACTATTTTTGGCTTTCCAGCAAGGAAGCAATGCTCAGCCCGGCAGAGTTTTGGAGACAATCCCTTTTCCTTTCACTTCCCTGCAGGATCCCCAGCCACATCCAGCACGGGCAGGGATTTGCTGCCTTGCCTTCCTGGGTCTAACTGCCCCTCGAGCCCTGTCCTGATGCGTTCTGGCTCGGGTGAGCCCTGCAGCCCCTGAGCAGGCAGAGCTGGGAAGCGCCACTGGCCTGGCCCTGCTCCAGGTGTGCTATGGCACAAGCCCAAACTATTTCAGGCAGCCTGAGGTTGCTGTGCCAGGAGCAGCCCAGGAGCCCCCAGCTGCCTTCCTGAGGTAACTGGAGATGACTGCACTCCTGCAGGTTAAGGGCAGAGATGGGGTGAGGGAAGCTGGGGACTGAGGGTTCGTTTTACTCAGAGAAAGAAGGGGAGATCTCTCCAGTGTCTGTGCCGTAGCTTCAGCTGCGGCCAGTGGGCTCCTGGGCTGCTCCTGCCTTCATGACCCCACACAGGGTGCTGGGGTCCCAGTGCTCAGAGGCTTTTGCCAGCCCACCTCAGGGGCAAGCAGAGGGACAAGAGCACTGCCCTGGAAACCACACTCCTGTGCTGTCTCTGCCAGCACCCTGGGCTGCCCTGAGGTTTCCTGCCCCACAGCCCCTCTGCAGTGGGTGCCTGACAGCCCTGCTCGGTGGGAGGAGGTGGCTGGAGCCCACGGGGAGCAGAGAGGTGGGCTCCCAGCCTCCCTCCAGCCCCAACCCACCCTGGCTCTGGGATTCCTCAGGGCTCTGTCAGACCCCAATAAAGTTGTACAAGTTCTCATGACCTCCCGGCCTTACAGCAGTGCTAAAGGCAAGCGCCGGGGCTCCTGGACACAGAGCAGACATTGCTTCTGGTGGGCCTGGGAAGCCCCTTCTGACCCACATCACTGCCTGGCTTAAACTGAGAGACAGCTCTGGGCTGGGCTGGTCCCAGCCTGCCTGCCTCTGACCAAGCATGGCAGTGCAGGAATAGCCTGAAAGGCTATCTCCCTTTCTAGGCAGGGAACATACTCTGAAAGGTAAAGCTGAGGCTGAAAATCTGCTTTCTTGTCTATAGAGAACCACTAGAAGAAGCAATCCCCTGGGCTGGGCTAGCACAGCTCTGGGCATGTCTGCTCTGATGGGGAGATATTGGTGATACCCATACTTAGTGCAGGCTTATGTGTCAAATTCCCCCACCACAGGACTGCAAAGTGGCACCCTGGCTGGAGCTGGAGTGTGGGCAGAGGGCCTGTTGCACTGGGGAGGTGGCAGAGGTGGGGAAGGAGCTGCTCCTGGGCTGGATGGGACAGGCACGGGGTGGCAGCAGGGGTCACTCTTGCAAGCGTCCTCACGTGGGTGAGGACAGTGAGGACAGCTCAGGCATGCTGTGACACTAGAGCTTGGTCTGGGATCATCCTCAAAAGCAGCTGAAGCAATGGCTGTTACAGGAGATTGGTAGAGGCTTCAGCCCTAATCTCCCTGGCCCAGCATGGCTGCAGATACTGCACTGGCAGCCAGTGTCAGCCCCAGAGAAAGCCTGCAGTGTCCCCCGGGGCAATATGGCTTTGGGACTGACATAGGAGACTCCTGGCAGGCACAGACCATGTCTGGCACAGCTGGTGGGTGCCAGGAGAAACATAAATCCAAGCACCTTTGGATGCCCGTTAGACCTGAGCAGTATGTCACCTGGAGCATTGCCAAGGGCTATAAAAAAGGTAGGGAATTGGGCCAAAACTGGGCTGTACCTCAATGTGGGACACAGCTCCCTCTGAGGATGAGGATGCAGCTGTGACAGGCACCAGGCGCTGGACACCAACAGCCATCCTATGTCCTTGAGCAAGAACTTGCAGGGAGGGAACACGTTAGCTGGAAGCCTCAGGCGGTGTCAGGACATCAGGAGTTTTAGGGGGGCTCCTGGAATTAGGTGAAATGCATCATTTTGGGGCAAAAAAAAAAAAATCAGAGCTAAAAGTCTGCTGCATCTCTCACGGAGACATGCCGGGTGCTTGTGCTCAGCTAAAAGAGCACAGCAAAACATTGCTCGCTAGCAAGGGACCTGCACGGGGGCTAGAGGCTGGGCAGGGACACTGGCCTCGTCCCCAGCTGTCCCCTGGCAGCGGGGCACGGGTGGGTGCGTGCCTTTGCTGCGTGCACAGCCCGCAGCGATGCTGCCCGGTGCAGCAATGCTCCCGCAGGGCTCTGCCGTGGGGAGACACCCGCCTGGCCAGAGCCCACGCAACCCGCCCAGCCTTCCCGATGTCCAGTCTGTCCCACTGCCCTTCCTAGCGGGGACACCATACCCTGCCCGATGCTCCGCAGCCCTCCAAGCCTTGTAGGGGGACTCGGGCACCTCTAAAGCGAGCCAAGACCAGCTGCAGAACCTCCTCGGCGCGGGATGGCGGGGACAGATGGGTGTCTGTCACTCCCTGTCCCTGGGCACTGGCCGATAGATGGCGGTGGCGTATCTCGCTTGGGGACAGGCCCCGGGAGTAAGTGTCCCTGTCCCTCCTGGCAGCCCTGAGGGGGACTTGAGGATCCCAGGCAGCACCCCGGGACCCCTCTGGCCCCGGCACCGCCTGCCTGCAGCAACCCCGGGCGCGGAGAAACGTCGTCCCCGGGGAAGTGTCTGTGGGTTTTATTGCCTAGGTGGGAGATGGTGGCATGATGCAGCCAGGAAGGGCTTTGACAGGACACAGGGGCAGCTTTGACCTTCAGCAGCACTCTGCTCTGCAGGGGACGAAGATTCAGTCCCCCTCTGCGGACGGGTCAGCTGGATTCTTGGTTGAATCCGAGTGGATCCCTCGTGGGCAACCTGGATCCCTAGTGGCAGCACTGTGCCTGGTCTCACCGTTGCAGGAAGAAGGAACAGCTAAAACATGCAAGTCCCCTCACCCTGCTCAGTCAGGTGTAGTCATCTTGTGATGCAGTGACTCATCCAAAAGAGGGAGGCAGGTCCCTGCCCCTTGTGCTGGCAGGCAAGTAGTGGGAGAAAGCCTCGCTGGAGGCTCCATAGCACAAGTACCAATATTTTCATTACCTGATCCATGGCTGGCAACAGCTTTCTTGGCACTGGAGAGTTCTTGTGTGACAACCCCATATTGCCATTTACAGGAGGAGTTTCCAGCATCTCCAACACCTGATGGCTCCACAGAGCCCCAGTGGCCAAGCAGCCTTGGCAGCTCCCAGCTCAAGGGCTGGGGTGGCTGCAGTGGGAAGTTCTGCAGAGCAGGAGCTGCCACTCCACATAGAGGAGCAAGAGCTGGGCACCACACTAGCAAAGAGCTGGGTCCCCAGGCTCCCAACCCAGGCAGCAGGAGGTGGCTATGACCAGGCTGAAGTAGACAGGACCAGAACTCAGTGATGCCTGCCCACATCCACAGGCAGCCTGACGAGCCTCACTGGGAGCAGGCATCTCCCTCTGCACCCAGGTGAGCTCCTTGCTGATAGCAGCAAGTGGGTGGTGGAGACAGAAGGGTGAAGGATAAGAGGGGGAGGGATGACCTCAGCAGTCGGGAGGGAGAGAGGAAGGGAAAAAGATGTCAGGAAGTAGAGGAAACCAGACCATATCTGTAGTGCTGCAGAAGGAACAGCACAGCTTCTGTGTGATCCTGAGCACGATGGAAAGGCCACAGAAAACCAGCAAGAACTGGGCTTTGGATGGAGCCTCCCTAGGAGCCACTGGACAGAGACAAGTTCTGCTCATGGGCTCCTCCTTGTATAGGAAACCTGAGTAAAAAACACAACTGGAGCCTGCACACAGGTTGGGTCTGAGGCCTGGGAGTTAAAACCTAGCTGCCCCAAAAGTCCGTCCTTTTCTTTAAATCAGTGCACTTAGAGAGTTCCTGTTTGAAATCAATCAGCACCTTCCCAACTTGATTCCCAAACAGCAGTAAATCCCCCAATCAACCAGGAAGAAACACACGCCCTCTGCTCCTTGGCCTTGGCCATGGCCACCCCCATCCCTCCCTCCCTGATGTCCCTCTGGCTGTGGCACCACTACAGCGGGACCATGCCGAAGGAATTTCCACCAGAGATTTCCCTGTGCCTCTCACCCTGCTGGAGGCATCCCGCTTTAACCTGGGGTGTGGGAGACAGGGTGCATCATGGGCGGGTGCTGCCTCCAGCACGGCTATGCAGCAACTTCCCTCCATTGTGTCTCCCCTCCCTGGACTGCTGGTCCAATCTGCAATCTCCCACCATCTCCCTCCCACTGGCCTCCGCCGGCTGTTCCTCCTCTTTGGAGTGCTCCACTTCCGTCACCCTGCTCTGGGCCCTCCAGTACCGACAGCTCTTTGTGCTGTTTTGTCCTCCCCATCAGGGGCTTTGGGCGAGGCTCTGCAGAGGGGTCCCTCCCACTAACCCCTTGCCCTTCCTCCAATCTGAACTGGTGGGACAGCTGGGATCTGTCCCAGGAATGGGGCTCGTTATGGTGGACATCTAGAAACTTCCAGCACCATGCGACATCAGCCTGCAGTCAGTCCTCTTGGAATCCCCTGGCTGGGCGCTGTTCCAGCTCCGTGCAGGGAAAGAGGGGTCAGGATTGTCACCAGGCACAAGTGGGGAGAGTTCAATACTGACCTCAGGACTATGGCTGGGTACTGTCGGTGCTGGATCATGCTGGTACTGCCCGGCATCACCTCTTGCAATGCAGCTGTGGGGTCCCTGTGGGTCCTTTCACTTTACAGAACTGTCCATGCTCTAGAGACTGACTACAGACCTGGGCAGCACGTCCCATGCCGGGGCTCTGGTCTCATCCAGAGGCTCTGGGTGCTGCTGAGATGCAGTGGATTTCTCATCAACTGCCATGTACTTTGAGGGGATGTGTTAAGCTGGGAACTCCTCACACACCCTGATTTTGGAGGAGCTGCTGTTGTGGTTACAGTTCCTCTGGTTTGCACACTGAAGCATGAACTCACACGAGTCCCCTGTTTTTGCAGACAACAGTCTGGCAGAACATGGAGGAAAATGCAACTCTTTCCTATGGCAGAGACAAATCTCCGCAGCCTGACTGCTGCTATGAAGAAAGCGCATTACCTTTGTTCTTGGCTATCCTGTTTCTACCCACGAGACCACAGGGCCTTAACCACTCATCTCGGAAAGCCAAGAGCAGGGCCTGGGCTTCCTCTCCTGCGACACCTTACTGCCATCCAGCAAACAATCAGCTGGGCGTGCCGCATCCTCTCCCAGCGCCGGCCCCGTGAAGCCTGCCGTCCTCGGGGTGGCTCGAGGGACATCGGGGTGCTGTGCCTAGCCAGCCTGGGAGCCGGGGGGCCTGCGGTTTGCCCGCTCTGTCCCTGCAGTGGAAAGAACTTCTCCGGTTCCTTTCAAACAGCAAACCCCGAAGGTGCACTTTCAGCTTGAATGGTGGGAATGTGCAGCGTAAAACCCGGGGGTAGTAGCGTCAACGATCGTTGTTACCTGCTGCTTCTGCGAGGGCAGAGCCTGGTCCTCTGCTCGGGACAGAGGGACTGTCACACAACACACACGGGGAGGTCAGGGGGAGAACACGGTGGGCAGCGCTGAGTCAGAGGGGCGGCATATCGAGCCCCTGGTCTGTGTCCGTCCGTCGCGCAGGCTCTAAGAAGGCTTCGCTGGAAATACCTTCGGAGCTCCAGCGTCGCGGCCGGACAGATGTGTGGGACGGCACGGGAGAGCTCCCAGCGCCTTTGGTTCCCGCTGCCCCCCGGGGTGCCCAGAAGGGGCTCTGGGGGTGTCCAGCCCTCCCCGGCGCGGCTCCCTGGGGGTGTCCGGCTCTCCCCGGCGCGGCTCCGGCCCCGTGGCGGGGCTCTGCAGGACCCGCACGGCAGAGGCACTGCCGCGGAAGCGAGGCCGCCACCGCCCCGAGAGCGCCTCGGTGGCGACAGCGGGACGGGGCGGCCCGGGACGGGACGGACGGCAGGCGACCCCGCGGCCGGTCCCGTGGGGCTC
>VZTH01013289.1:355-16461 GCA_013397815.1 Aleadryas rufinucha | reverse complement strand
ATATAAATACAAATATAAATACAGATATATATTATAAATATCGTATAAATATTACAATATTTAAGAACATTCAATCATCTCCCAGGGCACCCACCCTGCAGCAGCCACAGAGCCGCTCTCCAGAAGGGCTGGGATGATTCTGTGGGGTTAAAAATGACATTATAACCATTAAAACCCTTTTATTTAATGACCCTTTACCTTCCATACCACGATCAAGCTGCATTTAATGCAATCCTTTGCACTGGAGCCATTTACAGCCCTGAGAGCGGCTGATAGGCCCTGGCTGGGTGTTTGTTTTCCCACTTTCTGAGGGTCCCTGTGGGTGATTCCAGGGTCAGACCAGGAGCAGGACTGGGGTTGAGACTGGGATTGGGATGTGCCCCCCCACGCCGAGGCAGCACCGGCTCCAAGGGCCCGAATTCCCGGAGAACTTCCACGGCTTCCCAGGGAAAAGCCGCGCACAGGGGGACCCTGGTGGGCAGCCAGGCTCCTGTGCAGGTGAGACCATCCATGAGCACCCTTGGGAAAGGTGGGAAGAGCCCAAAATCCACCTGTGGGAAGAGGCACAGAACCCTGGGATGGTTGGGTTGGACCTCAAAGCTCATCCCATTCCCACGGGCAGGGACAGCTCCCACCATCCCAGGGCGCTCCAGGCTGGCCTTGGACACTTCCAGGGATAGGGCAGCCACAGCTTCACCACAATTAACACTTCTAATCTGAAATTTATTTCTGTAGCACCTCCATATCCTTACCCAAATCCCCAAAGATTCCCAAAAGATAACCTGGGAATCATTTAAACACCTCGCTGACCCTCCTGCACTAAAATATTTTAAACACTGTCACTAAAAAGATGTGTTTCTCTCATTTATTTGGCTGCTCTGTTAATTGGACTGGATTAATCAGAATCAATAATTCACCCTTGGTGGTTATTATGGAATAAATGAGCTGGAAAAGCCACGGGGAGAAGTGGGTCTGGCAATGACAGGAATGGGGTTTTTCCCAAAGAATCCCAGGGAACTCCAGCCAATCCCTGAAGGAAAACAGGAATGAAAACCCCTTCTGAGTGCCCTCCCTGTTGCTTGGGTTGGGAACACAGGGAAATGATCCTGATTATTGAAATATTTCTTCAGGTTTTTGATGATGAAGGGAAGAACGTGACACCCCACCCCCTCTTCCAGCCAGACCCAAATGCTGCTGTACCCAGGCAAGAAAAGCTTTATTTGAAAGTATTTTTACCTGTTTTAGTGATATTTAATAAGTGCACCCAACCTTTTATGCAAAATGATAAAAGATATCAATTAAAATAGCAAATTAAAATGTTAAAAATATCAGTTCTGCTATCAAAATATTGTTAACATAATAAGAATTCTTTGTTTTAATATTATTTAACCAAGTTACCTGTGTGTGGTTATGTGCATCCATCTGCAAAAATTCTCTTAAAGAACAAATTTGGAGTTAAAACTCCTAAATTATGTTTCACTACATACTTTGATTTACAAAATCCAGCACAGAGGGGAAAAACCAAAGTCAGTGGACTTTGGGCTGACAAACTCAATTAGGTCATGCAAAGAAGGTAAATAATTATTGCGAAGAAGGTAAATAATTATGCAAAGAAGGTAAATAATTATTGGTGTTTTAAATGAAAAATCCTGAGCCACAGCATTATCAAAGTGCAAGAAATAATTGTAATTATTTACAATTTATAATTAGAATTGTAAATATTGATTTCTGAGATGAAGAGATTGCTTTTTTTGCCACGTTTCCCAGACTGGCTGTTCCAAAGGATAATCCCAGGTGCTGGGATATCAACGTGGAGCAAATATACATTAAAAATAACTTAAAAATACAAAGTATCTCTTGAAGAGAAACACTTTTAAAAGTTTTTTTTGTAACACCTTCTGCTTGTTTCTTGTCCCTGAAGGACACATGGAAGCAGCACTTGGATATCCAATTTAGCAACAACCAAGTTTGCCTTAGATGAAACAGAACCTCAACAAGACCCAACTTTGAGCTTGTCTGGTAAAGAACAAACCCAATAATTACAAATTTAAACCATTCTGGGATTTATGAGACCCTGAGCCAGCCCAGGGCCTTACAGCCCTTGGAGAATTAATTTGTCTTTGTTAATTTAGAGCAGCAAAGGTGTTGTTTGTTGCCCTGGTTTTCCAGGTGTGGAAGCAGCCCTGACAGAGGAGGAGCTGGAGCAGAGGGTGGATATTTACCTGTCGGAGACAGACACGCTCTGGATGTTGGATCTGCCAACTGCTGTGGTGTCCACGGAGGCAGAGGAAGCTGGGAGAGTTCTGTGAGTCAGCTGGCACCCGTTTCTCTGTGTGCAAAACCCCTTGGGTGACACTCCATTTCTCACAGCTCCATGTTCTTGATGGAATTCTCACTCCCTTCCACTGAAAAGTGGTGGCAGGTTCGGAAAATCCAGGGATGGAGGAGGGCGATCGTTTAATTTGCATGGAAACAGTAAGAAATTTCAAACTGCTGCCTTGATTCTTGTGTGTAGCTTCTAATTATTTATTCATTAAGAAGAGTTAAAGGCAGGCAGCTCACCTTGGTCCTCCCTGAGCTGCCATAACTGGGGTGGAAATGCTGAAATAAAAAAGGAGAAGTTTCCTTTTTGTCTCTTGATGCTCTGCCTTTCCCTCCTGAGTGATGAGAGCTCTGAACTCTGAATTCCCCCAAAGTTCACGGGCAGCTGGAGCAGGGATTTTTGCTGCTTTTGGGTTCTGTTCCCCACAGGCCGTTCCTGTTTAGAGCAGCAGCACAAAGATCAGAGAGAGCTGCTGAAAGATGATACAAAGACTGAAACAACACCCAGCAATCCAAAAACCAGGAAATTTAAGACATGGAATAGCCTCTCCTGATCAAGTCCTGGTTAAAGACACTGAGAATTCCAGGCAGAATTTCTCCAGGGAGTGAGCACCCAGTGTTTCCTTTGTTTTCCAGGGAGAGGAATAAGATTTATGTGGAACTTTGCAACGCTAAAATCGACAGTGAGTACTTTGAAGAAAAAATGGTGCAAACCATCTCTGGAGCTGTCAAAACCAAGGAGGTGCAGTGTGAGACAATCACCATGGCAGAGAAAGGTAAACCTGGGCAGGATCCTGAGAAAAGGGATTTTTTTACTTCCATCTCTAAGCAGGAGATGTTTCCTCAACTTTCACTTCCAGAGCTGTGAGTTCAGACAGGGCAATGCGGTTTGTGGTGGCCGTTTCTGCCCTTCCTAAATCCTGATTTTGGTGCTGGAACACTGAATCATCGCAATAAAATCGTTATTAACACCAGCAGAGAGCTGCTGTGCCCTGCCTGCCTCAGCTCTGCCCAGCTGATCCTCACCTCTTCCCTTCAAACAGCAAAGGACAAAGTTCCCTTTTTCACCCCCCTTAACTTTTTAGGTTCCTATTTCTGTTTGCCATAATGCAAAGAAGAGACCTCTGGTAGGAGATTTAAAACCTTGGGGAGCACAGAACATCTTGGCAGGCTCAGTGCAGTTTTACAGCCTCAGTGCTCTAAAAACCATTGTAGAGGAATCTCTGAGATGTGCACGGGGTGAGCTTTGCCTCACTGGGGACATTTTTGTGTCTAAGAGGCCAAAAAAATTATGGGCAATGCTGTTCCAAACACTTTGTGTTTGTTAATGTATGTAAAGTGAGGGAATAAACACTAAAAGTAGATAATAATCTGTTTTGAAAAGATATTTGCCATTTTTTTGTGTGTGCCTTGAGCATCAGCAGGGCTCATTCCAACCCCTGAGCACATCAGGGCTCAGTTTGGGTGGGAGCTGGCCCTGCTCAAGGGGAGCCACACCCCAAAAAACCCCTGATGGAGCTGCAGCAATCCTACAACAGGAGGAGCTTTTAAGAATTTTATCTGCCTTAATGATTCTTATTAAGCACAGGCAACCTTTTTTATAAACGTGTAAAACAAAGCAATTAAAAAATGAAATTAAAATAATAAATCAAAAATATCAGTTCAAATATCAACATGTTTGGAACCAGAGCTGGTTCCAAAGCCCCCCAGAGCAGCAACCAGGGTGTGGAGCACACAGCAAAGCTTTGCTGGGCTCTAGGAAGCTCCTTGCAATAATGTCCCAGAACAAGAGACCTGTGTGACAGGGAAATTCATTCCCAGGGATGATGGTGACTTCCTGGGACTTTGACAATTCACTGGATGCCTCAGAAACTGAACCTGCAAAGCCAGAAGAAGCCACAGACACAGCAGAGAAGAGCAGCAAACCTCCCACAGCTGAAGAGGACGGTCAGGCCGTGGCTGTCCCTTCTGCCAGAGGTAACATTTTCCATTTCTGCCCTGTTTTCATCCTCCTGAACCAGGCACACCCCTGTGATTTATGGGGAAAACCTCCTCAAAACCACATTTGGCCTGCTTGGAACCTGTAAGAGAGTTTTGCTAAAGAATCTTGGGCAGGGCTGCACTTCTCTGTATGCTGCCATCAGAAATTGTCTTCCATAAAGATAAATACTCAGGGATAAGGTTTGCTGGTGCTCACTTAAGTAAGTAGAAGCAAAACACCATTTGTGAAAAATTCCAGAAGTATCTGAGCAATGAAAGAAAAGAAAACAAAATTAAAGCAAGAAAATTTCATAAGGAAAGTTTGGGGTTTTTTTAATTCTCTGCTTTTTGCAGGTGGAGGAGAATTCTTATCCCTGGATCTGTCTGTGTGAAGTTTTACCATGTTCAAAGCATTTATATTCAATTTATCTCTCATCAGGCAGCGTGGGCCTGTTGGACCCCCTGATCCTTATGGATCCATTCCACCTTGGAATATCCCATAATTCTGTGATTCACCTTCTTCCATAATCATTCCAGAAAGTGCTGTTCCTGCCAGGAGCCACGAGGAGAGGGGATGCCACCCAGAAGCCATCTTAACATCAGAAAACCTGAAGCAGGATTTAGTTGTCATGGAGAGGATTCTCATGGAGAATATTTTTCAACCCAGACTTGCAGTTTATCGGCAGATTCCTGTCCTTATAGGTTTGTTCCTTGCTCAGTGCCCTCTTTCCAGCCAGAAATTCCTCACTTTCCACAGAAATTCCTCACTTTTTGCTGGGTAGCTAAACCCACTTGTTAAACACCTGCAGCAGACCTGGCACACTCCAGCCCAATCCAGCTGTCTGCTCTGTCCCCAGCCAATTTTAGTCACAGTTTTAGAAGTTAGGCTGTCTTAATTCCTCAAATCTTCCCTTCTTTTATTTTCCCCTGCAAAATATTTGCTGAAAGGCCAAATTTTTGTTCTGGTGTGAAAGTCTGGAGTGAGATAAGTGAAATGTTTCTACTCAGACTCTACCAAATCCGTGCATTTTAGAACCTGTTGTTACCTCAGACACTGAAATGGAAGAGGAGGAGGACGAGGAGGAAAAGAAGGATGAGAAAAATCAGGAGGAACCATCCTCTAAAGCATCACCTCTGTCAGATGTGAATGAAAGCCCAGCAGAAGCTGCAGCTCCCAGCCTGGAGCAGCTGTGGTCATACAGGTGTGATTTAACCAGGGGTCACAGCGTGAGCAGCATGGCTTGGAACAAAATCAACCCTGTGAGTCAACAAATCGTTCCTGAGCTGGTCACAAACTGGGACAAGCAGCTGGTGGTGGGAATAAACTCCTGATTTGGGTGTGCTTTGCTGGGAGGGATCTCAGAGAGAGGGATCCAACCCCTCATTCTCGCTGCCTCAACCTACAGGCTGCACTAAGCTTTCCCTACACATGGATCACCACAGCTTTAATTGGGCCAGGATTTAATTGATTGCTCCAGTTTACCCTGAACAGCGATGTTAATAGACTTGGTCTGTTCTAAAATTGAGATTTAACCCCTGCTGCTAAACTTTATCATCACTGATGGAGTTTATTTCTGATAGTATAGACATCACATCTTTGTCTCTAACAGTAACCTCCCAAAAAAGCAGCATTCCTCAAAATTCCAGGATAAGATGCACCATAACAGCACAGAAGCCAAAGCTTCTTTAATCTGGTCATGTAAAGCTCAGTTTTCCTAACAGAACTCAGTTATGGTCAAACAAAAATAATGAATGGAAGAAAGGTGAAAGGCAGCTGAGGATGAGAAACAGAAACCCAGTGAGGGAAAAAAAGAAAATAAAGACCATTTCTTACTTTTAGTACACCAGATCTCCAGATATTAAAGAGCTGGACACATTTAGAGAGTTCAGTTTTAGAATACAGGGTAAGCAAACAGCTACTTTTAAAGTGTGAGTTTCACAAACTACTTACTGAGTGCAGGGAAAGAAAAATTAATGGAGCTGAAAGCTAAAGTCTTGCTGCTGGTTTTTACTTCTGCCTATGGAAAGGAATGAAGGGAATTCACTGGACTGTGGAGAGCCAAAAGCCAGGAGTTTGAGGTGCTCTCTGAAGCTCCTTTTACAGCTAACCCTGAGAGAGAAACCAGAAATGTTCTTATGTACTCCATGAAATACTGCACATTAAAATATGATTATAGAACAGTGTGATTGTCCCTGCACAGGACAGGAGCTTTGTTACTCCAGACCTTTTTAAAGCCAACCCTGAGAGAGAAAACCAGAAATATTCTTATGTACTCCATGAAATACTGCACATTAAAATATGATTATAGAACAGTGTGATTGTCCCTGCACAGGACAGGAGCTTTGTTACTCCAGACCTTTTTAAAGCCAACCCTGAGAGAGAAAACCAGAAATATTCTTATGTACTCCATTAAATACTGCACATTAAAATATGATTATAGAACAGTGTGATTGTCCCTGCACAGGACAGGAGCTTTGTTACTCCAGACCTTGCCTTGACCCCTGTTAACACAAAGGTGCCTTTGGAAATATCCTGCTGAGCTTCAAGCTGAACTGAGATATTCCTGTTGATCTGTGCTTGCAGGATCTCTTAGCAGTTGGTTACAGAGAGTTTGTCTCTCAGGATCACAAGGAGGGCCTGGCTTGCTGCTGGTCGCTGAAGAACCCCATGGTAACGAGCCCCTTTGTTTGCTTTTTCTGCAACGAGCTTTTCTCTGCACACTTTCTGCTTTGTTTCCCTTTGAACTGCAATTATCTACTCTTAACTTCTCACAGCACTGTCAAAAAGAGAGGAAATTTCATAGGTGTAACATTTACACCTCTGCAGATCCATCTGATCCTTTTAAAACCAGCCATTTAAAAAAAAATATTTGGAAATCTTGGTTACTAAGTGTCCCAGTAAAAAAACCCTGATTGCCATAAATTACACCACTTCAGTCTGATTTCTGCTACAAACCTCTCTTGGCCAAAACTGTATTAGGATAATTTAAACCAGGCACAGTCAAATTTTTGATGCATCTTTACCACATCAAATACTCTCACGATTCCCTGATGTCACCATAGACATTTTCAGGTATTTATTTGGAGTAGTAGCCTCACCTTCTTTCCAGTGTCACATTTCTGCACAGCCTGTATCTTTTTCCTAATTTTATCACTTGCAGCAAGAACTACATGGAGCCAGTCAGAGCAGAGAATAATTTCTAATCACTGTGGCCACCATCACTTGAGTTTCCCAGCAGAAATTTAGTGCCCAGTGTTAAGAAAAGAGAGGGAAATAACAACCCAACTTACAGCTTTGTTGTATTTCTCTCCTGGGCAGTGGCCAGAGCGCATTTTCCGCTGTGAGCACGGTGTTACTGCCGTGGATTTTTCCCTGGAGAGCCCAAATCTCTTGGCAGTTGGGATGGCCAATGGATGTGTGGCCATCTACAACGTCCGGAGCCGGAACGACGCCGCGCTGCTGGACAGCAGGTCAGGCTGGGAGCTCCCATCTCCTCCCACCTGGGGCTCCTCTGAGCAAACAAACCTTGGAAAGGGCAACAAAGGAGTCCCATTCCCTCATTTTTTAAGGAATTGCAGCAAGTTACCTCCACCTGTAATTTATATTCCATGTCCTAAGTAGGACAATCCAACCCTGGATAATAAATCCAACCCTGGATAATAAATCCAACCTTGGATAATAACTCCTTATGGGAGACCAGTGGTAGCTGTTGGTGCTTTCTCTCTGATCCCACTTGTCAAAAATGAAGAGAACATCAGAATAAGTGAGGGGTGAGCAGGAATTGAGAAGAAAATGAGAGAGGGGATGGGAAGGTGATGAGGGAAACACTTACCCAGCTCCCCAGGTCTCGAGCACTCTCCTACAAGGTGCAGACTGATTTCATAGTGCAGGTGTTACTGAAAGGTGGCAGCACATAAACAGTGCCCTCAAACTGATTATCAAACATGTTTAATAAAGGAAACATTTTCCTGGAGAAAACAACCAGTATTCAGGCCATTTTTTAAAAGAAAAGCTAAACACTTCTGTCATGAGACTTAACACTCATTACAAAGTGGAAGCTTAATTCTTTTTTAAATACATTGCTTTGTCTTTGCTCACATATGACTTACCACGTGGATTTTTTTTCTTTGTCCCAGTGCATCCCTAAATAAACACACAGGTCCTGTGTGGCAGCTGAGGTGGGTGCAACAGGACAGAGGTGCAACAGGAGGTGACAGGAAAGAGACACTGGTGTGTATCTCGGGAGACGGGCGAGTGACCCAGTGGTTCATACAGCAACGGCTGGATTGCTTTGGTGAGCACCTGAAACTGCTCTCTTTCATTTCAGCTGGCATTCTTTACCCCAGTTATCCCACAAAACATTTTAAAAGCTGCTGGGCATCCCAAAGCAGCACGAGTTGCTCAGACCCGTTTGACACAACCTCCTGGTCTTTGCGCAGATCTGATGACGATCAAGCGAAGTGGGAAGAAAAAATTACCAAGGGAGAAAGAAAGGAGAAGTGAAGCTCCCATATCTCAACAGGCAGCTGGGATGTGCTTTGACTTCCATCCAGAGGTAGGCTCAGAAAGCCCATCCTGGCTGAAGTATTACCCAGGAAAGCTCTGCAGCACAGGAGGGATGCTCAGCTGGAGTTGCTTTAATAGGAACTAGCCAGGGACTTGGCACTGCTATTTAAAGCATATTAATTTTGAAATAAATTGCTTCCTAGCTACTAAGATTCACCCCAAATGGTAAAACAAGCCTTGTCCTCCCAGATGTGTTATATTTCCTTGGGCAGGCCTCAGGGCAGTTTCCCTCTGGGTGTTGGCCAAGGCTGGGAGAATTTGTTCAACAGCTCCCAAGTCCAGGACTCAGCTGTGCTTCTCCTCATCCAGCTGAGTATTTCCTCCACAGAGCACTCAAAGAATTCATGTGTTTCCCACGTGGATTGCTGAAAATCCAAGGTTTTCAGGAGTTAGTGCCTGTTGTGCATTGTTAGAGAACACACCCAGCCAAGGTGCAACATTCTGCCCTCACTTTACCCACCACTCCCAGGAGCTCCTCCTTGACTCTGAACTCATCCAGCCCTGGATGATTTCTGCATGAGTGATAAATTCATCCAGCCTAGGTTATTTTTCCCTTTCTTGCAGGATACTGATATCTTTCTTGCTGGGACAGAAGAGGGCCACATCCACCTGTGCTCTTGCTCAGGCAAGGAGCAGATTCTGGGGACATACAGGGGCCATAAGGTGAGTGATACTTCTAAACAAGGACAGCAGGGACTGTTCAATTCAATTCAAAAATATAACAGTTTCTTTGCTTGTATTTAGTAAATGTAACATCTGCAACAAAAGAAACTTAAACAACTTCTCTTCCATCAGGAATGAATTCCCATAGCATAAAGCATCACAGTCTTACAGGATTACTTTCTACACTAAAAGGATTTTTTCCAAATAACTTATTAAAACTGGTACTATAAACTGGTTTAAAGCTTTAGTTCTGGCTTTATTTTAAGAAAACAATCAGAAATCTGATTGGCCTGTACAATTAAATAGTCTTACCTCTGGGAAGAAGGCTGGGAATAGCTCTGGAATAGATTCTGTAGCCCTACAGCAACACCAAGTTGTGTTTTGTTTCTCTCCCCACAGGGTCCCGTGTACAAAGTCGCCTGGAATCCCTCCAGCACGGACATGTTCCTCAGCTGCTCTGCAGACTGGAGCATCCTTTTATGGCACCGGGATTCCCACACCCCCCTTTTAACTTTCACTTCTGTCACAGCTTTTGTTCATGACATCAAGTGGGCTCCAAAATCGGCCTTCATCTTCGCAGCAGTCAATGAAAGGAGGGTGGAGATTTGGGATCTGAGTGTCAGCATGTGAGTAATGACTTTTCTCAAAGAAGATTCTGAAATTTAATTGGCACACGTTGTTACCTCATCAGTGTTTTTATCAGATCGTTGCAGCTCCACACTTTGCTTGCTCAAACTATTGCATTTTGAAACACTTGTTTCGTAAAAAGGGATGGTAGCTATGAGAAATTTGGGGTTAGAAGAGAAGGAGCTGGATGCCTCATGGAGCTGATAAAGTGTAAAACTGCCCTTTTCCTGCAGAAATCATGGCAGAGCTAGGAGGAAAAATAACACAACTGAGCTGCTTTTATAAAGATGGGATGGTCTGAAGTTGAGATGACTCAGTTACCTGTGGCCTTGCCCAGCTGCTCTGCATTTTGTGTTACTGACAATGTGAAACCCTGGTGGATCCAGAGCCCTGCCACATAATGCAAATTATTCATATAACAGAAATATTAACCACCAGATTAGGGCAGATTTTAGGCAAGCAGGATATCTCAGTTAACAGCAGCTGGGATTTTTCTTGTGGCAGATCCCAAACCAAACGCTGCCTCACCTCCCAGTTTTTGAGATAACCTAGAAGCCAGAGAGTGAAACGTGCAGCTTTTCAGCTGCTAAATGCTTGGTACCTGTTAATCTTTGGATTGCAGCTTCGATCCCGTGCTCTCCTGTGCTGCCAGCCCCGGAGGGAACCTCAGCTCCATCCTCTTTGCCAAGAACGCCGAGTGCCTGCTGCTGGGGGACAGCTGTGGGCAGGTGGGAGTGTGGCAGCTGCACGACCTGGCTGCTCCCAGCACCGAGGTACGGCTGTGCCGAGGGCCAGGGCTGCCCTGGGCCTCATTCCTCAGCCAGGGAATCCTGGGCAGCACCCAGCTAGGGGATATGGGAATAGCTGGGATCACAATTGCAGCACTAAAACTGAGCTGGTTCCTGCTCTCCTGCTGCCACACCACTGGGAATGAATTTCCTTTATAAACAACAGAAATGTTTGCATGCTGCCAAGTGTGACAGCACAAATGCAGCCCAACCTGGCCTGCCAAAAAGGGTTGTTTTCCAGGAGAGGTAAGCACAGCATTGCCAGAATTCCAAGGAAGAACCAGCTCTTTTTTCCTCTTGTTTTCCAGGTTGGTTCCTTGCGTGACATCGTTGCTCCTGCTGGAGCTGTTTAACAGTAGCTGATTCCCTTCTTCACTGGGAAACAGCAGCAAAGGCTTGCTGTAGTAGGAACATAAATTATCCTTCTTTAATCATTAAAATTTCTCTTTGAAGCCACACTGCTTAGAAACTTCTTTCAAATGCCCTCAATTTCCCCCTTCCTTGAGGAAGTCCCCTCATTGCACAGTCAGGGTTCATACATGGATGGCCTTCTCTGGAATTCTCATCATGGAAAGATCTCTGTAGTCTTTTCTCCCTGGGCCTTTATCCCTTTCTGGTTTTTCCCCAAGGTCTTTTCTCCTTGGGTTGGAAGCATTTGGCTGCCTAGACTGGCTTTTTTGGGGGGGCAGAGCAGAAGAAACAGAAAAAAACCACCCAGCTGGAGAATTTTCAGGAACTTCCTGCCCACAGGAAATAGGGAGCATCTCCAGAGGAGTGATTAAGCACAAGTTGGAGCCCTGCTGCTGAACACATTACGTATGGAAAGGTGTATTTTATAGATGCAGAACATCCAGCCTCTCTCATTATCCTGACAATAAACACCCAGCACTCAAACACATCACTGAATTAAGGATCATTTGTGATGCATTAACATCCACTTCCTTCTGTGTCTGACAGGGCACATGCAAACTTCCCCCTGGCATAAAACCCATCTTGGTGTGCTTCAAAGAAAGACACTCATTAAGGTGAATCATTTGTTAATCATTATTATAAATCTGACCAAAATACACCCTGTATTTTCCATCCATGCCCACGACTGTTTGCTCACTGCTAAAAAACAAGCTTTCTGTCGAGGCTGTAACACATCATAACCCACCCTGCACACAGTGAAAGTTAATTAACTGTAACATTATGGGGCTGCAAAACCCTCGTGGTGCTAGGAAGGGTTCAAGATCTCCAAAGTTCCTCGTATATTTTGTCCTTAAACATGGAATTTCTGACCATGTAACTGAGAAATTTCCTCCTAAAGGCGTTGTATTGCAAGGATTTTTTATAGGAACTTAAAAGACACTGAAGCTAACAACATTAGGAACCAATAACTCAGAACCAACCTCTGCTCCCAGAGCAGAGTGACCCAGCTCCATGTGCTGCAGGATCATGTCCTGTCACTGGGAATCCTGGCTGGGATACCTCTATATCCCACAAATCCCCCTCTGGAGTGGATTTTCTCAGCAGTGCCTGGCACTGGCAGGGTTTTCCCCACAAACATCCACAGTCACCAGCAAACAAGGTGGGGGAATGAAGAGGTGCACACATCATGGGAAGGAGCTAACTCCCTTTTTCTTTGGGATCACCAACACAAAGACCCAAATCAGGACTGGGCATGGGGCTGTGCCACACACCAGTGAGGGGAACACAGACACCAAACCCATTAGGTACAAATCATGTCATAAACACCCTTTTGTTCTGGCAGAGCACACATTAACTGCACCCACCTGAGCCATACCCCATAAACGTGTTACACCTCGGGTGTTCCCAGTAAAGCAGCTCCGTAGACTTAAGAAACCTTTCATACCTGACTGAGATCCCAAAGCACTTCAAACATAACCAGAAACAAGGAGTTTATTTGTTTTTAGCAAACATTAAGTCACCCTCAGAGCGATATAAATGGGAAGGTCCCAGCAGAATTCCCCACTCACTCCCTTCTGCCCTGCCCACGCCCAGCTGGGCAGCACCACGTTGGCAGCATGAGGGGCACGGTGCTGGCACTGGCCTGCCTTGTTCTCCTGCTCCTGGCACGGCAAGGAAAAGGGGAAGGGAACACGGTGAGGCTCTGCGGGAGAGACTTCATCAGAGCCGTGGTGTTCACGTGCGGCGGCTCGCGCTGGAAGAGGCACCTCGCTGATCGCCACCACCTGTGGGGTGAGTACCAATTAAAGCATCCCAGGCTCATCCCTGCCCGCTGCACCTGGATCCAAGGGGATCCAAGGGGATCTGAGAGGATCTGAGGGGACTGGGAAGCAGCACATCCCCTGCTCCCCTCAATCCATGCAGCTCCAACGCCGGCAGCAGGGGCTGTGCTGGGAGGCAGCCAGCAAAGAGCTGCAACTCCTCGTGTTCCCTCTGTGTGCAGCTGCTCTGGCTCAGCTTCCTGGGCTATTTCACTAAAGAATAAATCATTTAGACCAAGATTTTCCCAGCTCACCTGAGGAACAGGATTCAAGCCAAGGCTGTCACTGAAAATCTCTCTGCCATCACATTTCAAGTGACGGTGACAAGTTTTGCTGAAGTCGGTGCAAGTCTCTTACTGAGGTCTTCACTTTCCCCACTAGGAACCAGAAACTTCGATACAACTAAAAAATATTATTGCTAAAACATGTTGAATATTTACTCTGCAATTTAAGCACCTTCACGTTTTTGTGTATATTTAGCACATTTTTTGATACTCAGAAAATTTTGATTTGATAGTCAGAAAACTCAACCATTACATGCACTGCTAGAAATCTGTACTCTGACAGATTAAAATAAATAGAGCACAAGAAAATAACTCAGGCAGATGACAGGAACAGAGGCTTTCTGCACTTCCTACATCTGCATTGTTGGAAAATCCTCTTGTAGCAGCAGCTTTAAACAAACACAAAAGGGGTAACACAGACAACCCCCTCCCTAAAGTCTGTTGAAGAACCTTGCTTCTAAAAAGTGAGAACAACTACACCTTTATACACTGCACAAGGCAGTGCCCAACTGTACAACTACAGCTGAATTATGAGTCTCATTTCTGTGGGGACACCCAGAACTTGGAAATCCTGGGGTGGATGGTCCCTTAATGCAACGCCTGCATTTCAGGAAACCCACAGGTCCGGCCTCTGACACATCAAATCACAGTTTTCCCTGGAGAAGCAAATATATCAGTGTAAGACTCAAGGCAGCACAGGACACTCTTCACTATAAATCCCTAAACCACTGGGTTTTACTAAGCTGATCACAGATTGCTCCTCACACATCTGCTCTCAGTGAGGAGTCTGTGACGTGGTGCTCGTATCAGAGGGCAACGCTCAGCTCCCTGGCTGTAGGTTGGTCTGTCCTTCTAGTAAAGATAAAAAGGTTGGTCTGTCCTTCTAGTAAAGATAAAAAGCACAAATTACTCATCTTTCCACGACTTCTACCTTTTAGCTTCTCATTCTCCTGCGACAGAGAGTGAAAACCCGCAGCGCTTCCCACACGAGGACGAGGGTGACGCCGACTTCTCGTCACACCCAGAGCAGAGGTTGGGCACCCACAGCGAAGAACCCCAGGACGTCAAACCTGAGCGAGGCTCGCAAAACACCAGCAAAGTTTCTGTGCTAAGCAAACGTGAGGCAGCCAAGCTGCTCGCCACATCCTGCTGCAACGTGGGCTGCAGCAGGACAGAGATCAGCTCCCTGTGCTGAAACGCAACAGCTCGGCGTCACAGCTCCCAGGGATTAAAATAATCATCACACAAACCACTCATTGCTTCAGTTGTGGTTTTTAATTGTAGCTTTCCCCTTTTTTGGGTGTTAAAATGTCACAGTGCACGCCAGCAAGTGGCTTCAGGTTGTCTGCATTTCACAGTGTTTACAGAGAGTTAAACTTTTAGTCATGAGTACCTGAAATATTTCTTCCCAGCTAACTACTGTTCTGGTTTCAGCCTGGCACCTAAAATGTTAGAAAAAAATAAGCAATTTATGATAGGTTTGTTCTCTGACTCAGGAACATCTAACAGGAAGTTTCAGCTGGGAAATAGGGGTAGGAAAAAGTCTGGATTCAGATTCAGAGCAAGGTCAGCCAGACCCCACCTCAGCGGGGAATGGCTGCACCAGGAGAGACTTAGGACCATCAGCACCAGCCCCAAAACCAGGCAGGCAAAACCCATGGTTTATTTCCTAATCCAGACACTTCCAGTCATGTTTCCTGGAGGAGAACAGGGAAAACATCACTTACGGGGAATATTCTGAAAATACTTCCCCTACAGGGAAAGTTCTAAAAGCAGCAATCAGGTGCAAAACTACTTCCCAGAGAAAACTCTGGGAAAGATCCTTACTACATCCACCCAAAGGCTCACATTTCCAAGCAGGTGGGAGCACCTTGGTCCTCCACAGATGTTTTCAACAACAGAGACAGGACGAGTTAGGTGGAATATTCATTTCTCCTGCTGTTAAACCCGACTACCTCCCTATTCAAAATACACGCCGTAGACATTTGCCACAGCAAACAGCGAGGTGTTCTTGAACACGTAGGAGGAAAATGTGTCAGTCCCTGGATCCCAGAGGCACCTGCTCCCGATCTGCAGGCTCTGCTCACCCAGCTGCCCAACGTGTGCCACCACCACGATCTTGTACCTGGGCACCCCCAGGTCTCTGACCCGCGCCCTAACAACCTGCAGGGAAAAACAACGTTAGTCCGTGTTCAGAGACGGGGATGGGCTTTTAGAGGGCACACAGTGATAGGGCAAAGGGGAATGGTATTAAATTGATAAAAGGCCAGGGATGGATGGGATATTGGGAAGGAATTGTTCCCTGGGAGGGTGGGGACGGCCTGGTACAGGGTGCCGAGAGCAGCTGTGGCTGCCCCTGGAAGTGTCCAAGGCCAGGCTGGATGGGGTTTGGAGCAGCCTGGGACAGTGGAAGGTGTCCCTGCCCATGGCAGGGGTGACACTGGATGGGATTTAAGGTCCCTCCCAACCCAAACTAGTCTGTAAATCTACTCATTAACTCCTCTATGTCTGTACCGCCCTCTGAGCAACCCTTGGGGCATCTCGACAGCGGCCTCCAGCCTTCATCTTACACTTTATCGCTATTTGGGGGAGGGACACTTGGGGAGCCCCCCCAGTCACCCACCGAGGTGACACCCCGAGGAAG
>VZTH01013284.1:62280-91003 GCA_013397815.1 Aleadryas rufinucha | reverse complement strand
GTGAGAGAGTGTTGAAAGCTTTGCTGAAGTCCAGCTAGACAATATCCACTGCTCTTCTCTCACCCAATTTAACTCATTTAAAATGTGCTATTTAGTAGAGCACAGAGATTGTCCAAGGCTAGGGTCTCCTGTGCTAGGCCCCATTCACATGAAGAACAGGAAAAAATATCTTCTTTGAAGTGATTAACATGAAAAAACCCCAAAATTCAGATACAGCTGCCACTAAAAGCTAGGTAAGAAAATAAGACTGCTTCAAATTAGAATAATGCCACAGCATCTTGAGATGGGCTGAGATAATGGGGGAAAAGTGTTCCAAAAGATAAATATGACGGAAAAAATGATGTATTAAACTGGAGAGAAGGGAGACTGAGGACCGCAAGCTGTTTCCTAGACATTCAAAATGCAGCTGAAATTAATTTTAAAAAATGTGTAAAGTTTTCAGAATGTCCAGGGTTCTTTATTTGTGATTATTCCTACTGCCTGATTTTTTCCTATGCCTAGTCTCCAAAATGATCCAGAATTTGAATATTAATAACAATGTGAGAAGGCATAGGGAGGCCCCTCTACCTGTTTGAGTTCGGATTAATGCCTTCTTGTTTTTCCAGCATTGGTAAGCGGAAATAAGTAAATTTTCCCCACATATCTAACTTTTCTTGAGTGTCTTTGGAGGACCATCAGCATTGCTTGGAGGAAACAGATTAGTACAGGCTTGGCAGAGAAAGCATTTGTGCTACCTAAAACTCCTGGGAAGACGCAGCAGCAGAGGGATGTGAATTGTATCACACAATTGTGTGGTGTAAAAGAGGGACTGGATAGATGTGGGTACAAACCTGCCACAAGCTTTGTCATTGCTACATCTTCATCTGTGATCTGAAATTTCGTGTTTTCCAAAATAATAAGAGACAGATTCCTATGGCAGTTTTCTATTCATGAGTGTGGGAAGGGTGTGCTTCATGGGGCTAATTAAAAAAAAATATTAAGGCTTAAAAAGATTTGTTTATTGATAAAACTTTCTGGTGTTCAGGAGGCAGTGTTCCTAGAGAATATAGTTAGGTATTAGAGCACCTCTGTATCGTACCATATGTGTAGTCTGATACCCAAGTTGCAGTCTTGTTTCCTTATGACATTTGTCTAAGCTGAAGCACTTCAAGATGCTGAAGTCTAAGAAAACTGTTTCTTCCTTTGTGTCAAGCTGTATTTCGTGTTCCTTCTCAGTTGTTTTCCTGTATATATACACTCTTACCATTAATAGTATTTGCGCAAGTGCATTCTACATCATGTGTAAAATAAATGTTGTCTTCTATCTCTCTGCTAAACTGCCTGATAAAATTCCTAGTGTGTTATAACTTGCTGTAAGAAAACACAGAGATTACTGGCTGCCCCCTGACTTTGACAGTGGTTAGAGAACCTTTTAACTGCAAGCTGCTGTTAAAAATTCAATGTAGTACATTGCAACCAAACTGTAATTAGACTGTAACAGTTCCTAGATTAGTTTGGTCTCCTCTCAGTCCCTAGTGGGTAAAATCCTTGGCTATTGCTACAGCTGGTGTCAAAGGGTAGCCTGGGGCTCTCTGGCATCCACTGGGATTTCTTTTGTATAGACTTCCTGCCCTGCCCCCACCACCAACTCGCCTAGCAAGCCAATAGGATGTTTCTGGAACTAAGGAGTAGCTAGGAAATTGCTATTTCTCCTGCTATCCAGTGCATGGGTGTGTCTGGAAAAGACTATTAATTGGCTGTTGTTTTGCACAAGGCATTCTCAGCTGCAGAAATATCCCTTTATAGGCCTCTGCTTGCTTATGTAGTACAGAGAGGCCTTGGGGCTTCTTTGACCTAGTTCCCTGTAAAGATAAATGGGAGTACTGCTCTCAGGCTCAAAGAGTGCCTTTGTTTATAATTTCCACTAGCACAGTGGAGAGATCTGGCTTTGGTGGGCTTGGCATAGAGAAAGTGATAGCTCCGATCATCTTGCTCTCAGTGGTGATACCTTTCATATAGAAGTGCTCCGTGCTGGAGCTGATGGCACAAGTTTCCTTATGGCATCAGCTAGAAGTGCAGGATGTCTATAGCCCTGAAGTTCTTCTTTATCACCATGTCAATTCAGAATTTGGGTTGTTTTCTGCAAAATAAAAGCTCCTTATGGTTAGTTAATACACAGGTCGACAAAGAGCAATCAGTACATCGAGTAATATGCCCATTTATGAATTAATAAAAAACTCTCAAACATTTGATATAAATTAAAAGTATCTTTACTCAATGCTGATAATAATGAGAAAGCCTGACTTTTCCTAACTGGTTGTGCTGGCTCCAGGCAGACTACTTGGTTTATGTGTCCAGGGTGTGATGACAGCTTTAGCATTCTTTGTGAAAACTGTTAGTATTTCCATGCAGAAATAATGATGCAGAACTGTAAAACAGTGGAAGGTGAAGCTTCTCTTGGTTTGTCTAGATGAAACTATGGCATGGACACAGAGTATGTGGCATTTTCTTATAAAAAGCTCATTATGTTGTGGGTGAACTAATATTTCTAAAGGATCATGATAATGTTAACATCTAATATCTATTTTGTTGTTTCTTTAGTATTTTTAAAATTTTAACAGCATCTTAAATGTGACTTGTGCAGTGGCCTTCCAAAAATAGGCATCCCTTGTAAATAATACCTGACTACTGTTGTCATTCTCTTAGATTGCCCTAAGAATATAGGTTGGTAATGGTACTAGATTTAAAAAAGTCAACATTTATTTAAATATTTTTTGCAAATAATGATCTTTATGTCTTGAAGGACAGAGAAATCTAAAATGCAAATGTTTGAGACAGGAAGTTACCTTGGTGGTTAATTGAAGAGTATGTTTTTCTGGGCTAGCAATTCCAGAAATTACAGATAAACAGTAGCTGGACTTGCTCAGGCCAAGTATGAAGCTTTAATTCTGCTCTATTGTCTTTCACAGAACTGCAGTGTTGGAAGTTTTTGTTTCCCTTTGGTATGAAACAGGAATACAGGCCAGCTCTAGGATAAGAGTCTCCTGAACAGCCAACATAATTTTATTGCCACGCAGAATTATGTTGTCATTAATATTTTGATACTCTGTTTATTATGAAGGGTGTGATGGCCCTAACTGCATTATACCCTTGGCTACCTTTTTCCCTTTACTTTGACACTTTTCAATATAACTTGTTACAGTACTGTCAAATGTGATCAAAAATGTAGGAGTTTAGAGACTGGCATTTATTCTTAGTGTTTAACTATTCTCTTGGTGGGTGGAAAATCAATTATATTAAACATAAAGTATTTCAATGTTGTCAATTTGGTCTAAGACAGAGAATAAACATTTCTTATTCTGCCATATTGAGGTTAAAACTTGCAAAACAAAACAATCCATGTTACTCTGTGTCACTCAGGTACCTGACCATCACAACAGGATTGTTCTATTTAAAATGTGGTGCCTCATGGCTGCAGTATCACTTTTTTTTTCATATCACTATGTCCTTGGAGTAATGCTGCATGAAGCAATGAGGTAAAATGAATTTTTCTCATGAAAGAGATTTGTCACATGAGTTCATGGCCATGCTGTAAGGCTGGCCCATGTTCATTCTCTTAGCAGCACAAATCTGGTATAATTAGAAAGTCAAGAGTGTCACATCAGTTTATGCTGCTGATTGTGTAGTCTCCAAACACGAATTTAATTGGACTAAAACAATTGCAATCAGAAATGACATATTGGTCTTGGCTCCTCAGGTTGGTAAGGGGCAGGTTGGGACTGACATGTGAAGGTATGCCTTGGTCAACAGCCTTAATAACAGCATCCCATGGAAAAATGGAGAGCTATCTCTCTGGCACTGCAGTGGAGTTGGTGTCTGGCAGTTTGTGTATGTATAATAAAATATCCTCATCTCTCCATATAGCAGCTGCACTGCATGAGAAGTAGTTCACTGAATTTACTTTTAACAGTGTTTTGGTTTCACTGTGAAAGGCTCCCACACACAGTTTTACGGGAATGTCTGTCTTCCAGTTAGGCAGAGTAGTAACTAAAGAATTCCCTTCTCCCATTACCCCTGCCCAGTGGGGGAGGACAGCTTATATACAGCAGGATCTTTTTTATGTCGATCTGTAGGTGGAAGTGCCCTGCAGCCAGACGCTGGTTCTATGAGGAAACTTCAGCAATAAAAATATTTTATGCTTTTACCCACCCCATCATTCAAGAAAGATATTTCTGCAGGTGTGAAGTGGCTTCTCCAGCAAAGCTTCCTTCAGAGGCAGAGTAACAGGAGAGATGTTTGGCACTGCGAAAGAAGAGGTCAGATGCCTTACGCTGTCTTTTCAGATTTGATATATTTTCTGTGCTACTTTGTGCCAATACGTGACATTGCCATTGCTTCAAGATAAGAGGATAATTGCACGTTATAAACATTGGAGTTGTGGCAATGAGAATTTACTTGGGTAGTAGGACCTACAAATTTTGGGGTCCCACTCAGAAAATGAAGACAAAAGCATGGAATACAAACAGCCAAACAATTTGTTACTTGAAGGAATGCTCTGGAGATGTTCAGTGTCTTATCTGAGATGTTAGTCAAGTATTAAACAGTTATTTCTTATAGTCAATTGGAATGAAATTCAATCCAATGCAGAAACGAGTCCCTGTACTAAGGAACAGGACTACACAGTGGTAATTTGGGTGGTTCATGGACTTGCTAGGGAGCCAGGGTTTAGGACTGGATCATGTCTATCTCTGTCAAAAGAGAGAAATGTTAAGACATAAACTCTGTCTAACATTGAATTAAAGCATACAGAAATTTGCCTCTCAAGCAAGGTAATTGCCAAGATGGCTTAAGCCTGATTGTCACAAACCCACACCCTACACTCGCTACCCAAACTGTCCTGTTTGTAAAGAAGGTAAAAAATGGCAAATAAAGAATAATTTTTTCATGCAGCTGTGTGCATAGTGTACAGTCATAACTGCTCCTCAGTTTTTCGCACTGACTGCAGCATAGCAAAGAACCCCTCTGTATAAATGAGTCAATCTTGGAGAACTTGCTCAGTTATTGACCTCTCACACCTTGTTTGTTCCATTTTAATCAGCTCTAGCAGTAACAATGTTTCACCATAAACATACAGGTACCTTTCTTAAAGCACCAAAGCTCAAATGTTTATTTCTAGCATGGCTTAAAAGTGGCAGGTTGTTCAAAAATTTTTGGGGTGTCTAGTGTTCGTTGAGCAGCTGCAGACTATGATGTTTCATCTGCCCAAATAACACTCCTCTGAACTGCTACTTGCTGAAGGCTACAATCAACTGAGAAAAGAGAAAAAGAGGAGAAATCAGATATCTTCTATGAGTTAACTTTTGGCCAGGAAAGTGTGTCCTGTACCGATAGCAGGCAATGAATATCAGTGAGCCATGGCAGTCAGCTTGCCTTGCACTGCACAGAATATCCATTAGCCAGATGTTAATGCAGTAAATGGCTGAACTGCCCAGGCTTTATCATGGGCACTGCAAACCAAGATTTCCTGGATTACTCAGGAAACTTCTTGGCAGAAGGAACATGGTGTTTCTACTTACTTTTAAGGCTGAGATGTCAGTTTGATATTTTTAACTCTCTTTTTTGGTGTTTCTTTCTTCCCATCAGAACGTAGTAAAAAATTTCCTTAAATATTCAAAATGGTACTTTCTCTGCCTTTCCTTCCCTTACTCTTTCCTCCACCCCAGCTGCTTCTTTCATGATAGGAATTTGTGAAGGGAAATGTTATCGTCAGCTGTGTTGGGTTTTCCACCAATCTCCTAAGGAGACGCCTAGAACAAAGAGGAGACTCTTGATTGTTTCTTCCTAGAAGTGCTGTCAGGGATGTTCTATGTCTGCTGCTGCTGAAGTGGTTATAGGTTCACACTCACATACAGCATTTTTGATAGGCCTGTGCTGGTCCCCATGGCTCATAACCCAGCCCCAAAGGCATTAGTAGGAAGTAAATATGTGAACTCTTTCACACACCGTGTGGCCTGAGTAGCCATTTACAACCGTGCTGTGCCTGGGAGGTGCTGCCAACCATACTGATGAGATCTGGTGATTCACCAGTTGACTAAATGCTACGTAGGTGGAGAAAGAGCGATGTGGAGGACAAAGCTTTAAGACAGTGGATTTCTTGAACAAAACCAATTCATCAGAAACCAGATTGGCTTAGTGCTGGGACCTGGGTATGATTGCTGTACACAGCTGATGTAACAGACATTCTTTAGCTACGTGTGTGGTGTGGAGAAACAAAATGGATTCACAGGGAATGGCTGCCTGCACAGGAGAAGCAGAACATGTAGCTGTTTATACTAACACAGATGAAGTAAACACTCAGTACCTGACTACTGATCTATGACAAATTTGAAATGCCTGACTTTTGGACTGGGTCTTTAAATGGAAAAAATATCCTACCCCACTTGTGGGAAACTTTGTTATTTTAATTCCTCCTTTCTTTAAAATAATTCATCGTGCTGATTATACAGGCTTACTAAACTTCAGATGGTGTGAGTCTTTTCTTTGGTTCTTATTCTCAAGCTTGTCAAATCAAGAACTATGCTTTTAAAAGTTCTAAACAGTAACATTCCTCAATAAACCATTTCTAAATGACACAGTGAACATGAAAAATTGGAACACTAATGAAATCTGTTCTGCATGGTAAAGCATTTGAATAAAATTAACTTTATTTTTTTTAAATGGGAATCATTTCTGCCTGCTTCCTTTTAGTTAAGGTTGACTTAAATAAAATGTCAAGTTTGTGTTTTAGTTTTGAACAGAATTTATATGATGACATTTGCTTATTCTCATATGAAACTGAGTTATAAAACACAGAAACATTGAATAAAGGTAGTAAGAATAACCCAAAACTTCTTTCAAGAGCGATTTACTATGCTGCATATTGTTTTTACTTCTCTGAGATAAATTCAAACAAAAAAAACCTTAAAATGAACAGATAATTTTGCCTGCAATGCTTCCTTTTACCAATTTTCCTTGTATTATCTCCAGTCCCTTAATCTAGACAGAGAGAATACATTCTCATTACTTTAAGCTACATTGCTATTTACTTTTCCATATTTATTTTAATATAAATATTTCTTGAAAAGATGAAAAGAGTCCTTTGCATGACTTAGTGCTTTTAGGCTGTGACTGGGACATGAGAATGCAGAAATCAAGACTTGGGATTTAATTACAATAGTCCTACTGAGCTCTGGGTCATAACTTGTACAGTGCTGTTATGACTTCTGTATTTTTTCTCCACCTACAAAGTGTTGTCTTGTGGAAATGGGCCACCTGCAGAATAAGTGCTGTCAAAGGGAGGTAGTAATGCTGGTTTTGCTTCCATTTTTTTAGGTGCTCACATAATTTGCTTGAATTTTTACTGATCTTTTTCCCTGTCTAATGAGATGTATCACACTGTTATGCCTTCCACCAAAATATTTTGTCCCTGTGGAACTTTCAAATCTCTATTAAACTATTGTTTTACTGATTTACAACCTTGTATATGCCTTAAATCTATTAGAAAGCTCCCAGATTTTTCTCAGCCAAGCTTGGGGATTTCTACCCATCTCAACCTTAATCCCAGCCTCTGCCAGCATTAAGTCTTATCCTAGACCTGTGGCCACTTCAGCACTGTGATATAAATCACTGAATTTCAAAATTTTATCTCTATTCCAACCCTTAACCATGCAACCTAGTAACTTAAGAACTTCTGCCCTCATGGGACATAATCCAATTCTCAAGTCATTCACAGTCTTCATCCTAATCTATTGACACTTCCAAAATTTATTTGCAGCTATGTTTCAACTGAGCTCTCATTCTAAATATATTCTTAGTGCCCTGACTTAACCTGTGGGATTGAATAGTAAGCATTGCTCTTGTCAATGAATTTTGATTTCTGTTAAATTTAAGTTTATGGACTCCTAGGCCTAACCCTAAAAATCTGCATCAGTTCTAGTGTTCAATCTGCTTTAAGATCCCTCTAGGATGAAGTAATTACTTCAGTTCAGGGGATCAAGATGCTTTATACTCTAAGTCTAATTGAGCCTCAATCTGGTTTTAACACCTCTGAACACCAGACTTTACCATGAGCTGTGTTCTATTTCTAGTATCTATCTAAGCTGCCCAGAGCCTCCTCCAGACAACTCAGCTCTCCTCACAGCCTGAGCTCTCTTAAATGGCAAATCTTAGCCCTATTTATTTTCTGTCTATATATTATATCTTGAATCACATGTCTACTGCACATGGCCTTTGCAGTGATTCAAAAGGCCTTGCTATAAACACAGTCCTCCATCTGATCCGATCTCTGCTGTTACCTCTAGCTTTAACTTCTGATGGGACCAGCTCTTTCTCTCTAAGACCTCTAAATTTAAATTGAGGGTGACAAGGTTAATCCAACTGGAGTTAGAAATGCAGGTATATTCTGGTTCACCTCACTGCAGACTTTGTAGGTCCCGGCACATCTTCAGTACATCTCCAAATGCCTGCTGCCTTGAACCCTTTAATTACACAAAGAAAACATGCATAATAGGAAAGTGCTGGATTTGAAATTAACTCAAACTTGAATTCTAGCTCTGGGAACAGAATGGGTATTTCTGCCAAACTACTTTTGATGGGTAAATTTCCATAACATATACAACTTTACTGGTATTTTTCAGTTATCTCTTGGGTTTTTAATTTGATCCATATTCTTTTGTTATCCTTTGTCTCTTGAAGCAGACAAGTGATATCCGTGAGTGTCCATGAGTGGAGGTCTCAAACATTGGTTCAAAAGACTTTATCACTCAGAGATTTACTTTTCCTCTTTGTGTAAAAGGCTATAATTATGGATCCTTTGAACCTTCAAAGGAGGATTTATATGTCAGAAAGGTTATATGCAGTACTTTGGCATCGTAATAAATTATTTTGTAAAGAAACAGACGAACTAGATTTTTTTTCCTATTGGCTGCAATTTTTCTGCTGAGAGGAATGTCATTATGGGTCTCATAATGCTGAAGTTCTAAACTGGCTCTTCCTTGCTTTCTGAGGCAGCTGATAAATTTTTTTTTTAATTACCATGTTGCCTTTGGGTTTTCTGAGCATGGGCTCTATGGAAGATGACAATTAGAAGGCAGTTTATATCTTGGAAGTTCAGAAGACAATTTTATGGTCAAGAGTGCATCTATCACTTCCTTTGACAAAAAGGATTCAGCTTATTTTCTTCATAACAGGTATTATGCTTTCTTAGAGCACAATCTTTGTTTAAAAATAAATTTAATAACAAGTCCTTGGATTATTGGTTATGAGTTGAAATTATTTGACAGTAGGTCCTCTAGGCATTTCAATGAACAACCTCTTATGATTGTGAGGGACTGAGGAGAGGGGTTCTCTGAAGGGAGGGTTGTTGTAGTTTTTGCTAAAACTCTAGGTAGATGTACCTATTGGCCAGACATGAAAGCCTTTAGGTCTGTGAAAAAAACCAGCTGTTTCATTCTGCCTGGTGCCCAGGCAGACTGCAGCCTCTAGGTGCTGACCAAATCCCCAAATACATTTGAGTACATTGAAGGAAAATATTTAGGGCTAGGTGGCTTCCTTCTACATGAAGAAAAAATATTTTGTGGATTCAATTACTAAGTTTCCACTAAACTCCTGAGGATTTCAAGTTGAACATCACTTATTTAAGGTTGGGTCAGATTATTTATGTGTGTGTTTGGGTTTCTGGTGGAGTTTTTTTGTGGTTTATTTTCCCTCCTCAAAACAAATGAAACGTATGTATTAGTTAGACATGCACACCAATTATTTAAAAAATTCTTCTTAATATCAAATGTATGTGCTGTAGGTTGGGACTAAAAAGTCTCACTTAAAGAACAAACTTAGAGACTTCTTTTTCCTACATACTGTTAAAAATTATTAGTATGGCCCTTCATCCTGTGAGAACAGAAGCTTAGGTGGTCCTTATACTACATGATCATTTTCTTGCCTTGTTCCCTTAAGGAAGAAAAATAATCTTGTTCAAGGAAGGATGGCTGCAGTTTGAAATAGCAGGAGGAAGTTGAGGGGGGAAGGTTAATGCACAGGAGATGTGTGTAGAAATGCAACTTGAGAGGAAAGAACATCAGTAACTGCGAACAAGATCATGAGATTTGTAGAGAGAAACAGAAGCTGAGATGAAGGAAGTTGGGGAACGTAGGGAAGAAAGTAATGAAGACAAGTGAAGATTTCTAGAAAGTTAGAAATATTATAACAGATGGAAAACTCATGGAACCCCAGAAGAGATTACTTTAACAGAGGAGTGGGATTTGTTAAAATACAGTGTTTCAAATGTTCTTTTGCAGCAAAAAGTATCTCAGAAGTCCAAATGAGAAAGGACAACTGTGTTTGAAAAGGGAAGATTTTTTTTTTTGCTTTTTTGTTATTATTCTGCTTCTGTGGTGTTTCCCAGCAAAGAATTCAACTTTATTATTTTTTCTGAAGTATGTCTTTATCTGGATTATAAAGTGTTGAGGCTCTTTCCAGTCTAAAAAAGGGAATGCTTTAATCTCCAGTGTTCTAAAATATTATCTGAGCAAAATGTTGTCCCCCAAATACACAAATCTGTGTATACTTGTTTCTCTCTTGCCTGGCCTCAAATGATTCACTCTACTTCTCCTGTGTTTTTAGCCCTTAAAAATCTGTAACAAAGTTGTAGTGTTTATATTTCACAGCTGCTTGCTCTAACTCAGCTAGCCAATCTGGAAAACACCTTCTCCTCCCTTTTTCTCTCTCTCCACCTCCCTTGGCAGGGAACTGTTGCTAGTTGATTTTTTTTTTTAATTTGATCCCTATACATCCTCCCTGTTTGCCACTTTTTCTGTCAGCAAAAAAACAAGCAGTCTCTTTTATCTTGTTTGATTTTTATCTGTCCTCAGTTCTGTAAGCTATGACCTACAAGAAAAAACAGTCATCACTTAAATTCACATTGAGGTGAAAGGTCAGACATTACCTGTGCTAGTAGTCCATCTTTGTTACAAGCTCACATGAGAGCATGAGAGTGCAGCCTTCAGTGATGTTGGTGAGAGGGCGGTCATTAGTGAAAGCAAATAGAAGTTACAGGAACTTCTTTGCTGGAAGAGTGGTGGTGCCTTCATTTGTTACCAAGAATTTGAAAAATGAACAGGAAAATATTAAGTGATTCACAGCTACTACCTGGGGTACTTCTAGTATTCAGCCATAAACTCTAATACAACCCTGACAACCCGAAGAGTATTTTGTGTGAGCACAACTATATAAAAGGATACAGTTACTAATTTATCTTTTTTCATGTCGTAATGTACCTGCATTAAAAGGACTCAATCCTGAGAAGTGCTGCAAACAGTGGTAAGCTTCAGTTCTACCTCTCTGCAGTATCAGTCAGACAGCTCCTCTGCTGGAATCCCATACTATTAGAACTTGAAAGTTTCTGCTTCTATTTGGGATCAAAACATTAAAATTCCTCTCTTGCGCTCATCCAAATTTTCTCCAGCTACCTCAACAAATTGTTCCCCAAGGTTTAATTAGTACTAAGAGAACAACTGCCTTTGCTGTGTAATGAAGCCATCCAGAGCAGTTACAACTCTCCCATCCCAAAACAAAGACTCTTTGCTATCCCATGCAGTCACGCATATTACCCTCCTCCTCTACAGTGCACCTGTACCCATCTGTCAAACACATAAGTCTAACTTTGTCTTCTATATGTAATAATTAATCATTAAATGTACTTAATTTATTTTAGTGTAGGATTTTTCTAAACCATCCTTCATTCTATGACTTTTACAACATCTGACTGGAAGGGATTTGACATGTCTCCCAAATTCTTTAATTTTAGCAAATAATTTTTTGTCATTAACCTACTATTAAGAGTGGCTTAATCACTAGTCCTCAGTTGCAGTATGCAATGAGCTAAGAGTGGAAATAGTGAATCAGCACCAAAGCAGGAAATCAAGTTACTTGGAGAAATGGTATTTCATTTAATAAAATGAGCAAAATATTTGGGGGGTTTTCTTAGGAACAAAAATAAGAAATGCTGCATTGTTTTGTCAAGTCAAAGATGCACAGAATCGTCCAACAGAAGTTACATCGCCTTTCATCAATTTTAATGCAGCTTGTAGCTGTAAAACTACAGCATACAGATGAAGGAGTCTGGGCATATCAGTATGTTAAATCATAAGCAGTCTATTCCCATTCTGCATAATTTGTTTAAACTTTAGGTTCCAGATCAACCTGCAGAAACTGAATGATGTGTGAAATTTGTTGCTCTTTGAAAACTTTGATGAAGTTTTTCCTTATATGTTTGCAATCAGTTAATAAATTTTCTAGTAGCTGTGGTTGGAAAATATTGCTGAAAACAACATTTGGTTAATTATTGGCTGCTTTGGACCAGTTCTACCTGTTAAGTAACTATCAGGAAAGAATGAACACACATATTAATGCACTTTTTCATGTTTTTTTCAAACTTTAATGTTTTTAGAAACTTCATGAGAAATTACAATAGCGTAGAATGCTGCCTCTTTTAATAGAGAAATAGTTGTCTGATTCCTGGTTGTGGAGTTAAAGGCTGGTGGTGTTGACTGCCTCAGATAAGAGTTTCAACCCAAAAGACCACTCTTAAACTTTACCCTCCCTAGATAGGAATTCTCTGATACAAATAAATGACTACAGTTACTGGACCTCTGCAGATTTGCTGCAAAATTTGTATCAAGGGATGAGTCACCTGATACAAATGCATATTTGGTAAAGAATCTACAAATATATATTTCTCACTCTTAATGTTACTGTTATCAGTATATGGACCACTTGCTTGGGTTTTGTGGGAAGAACCCTTTAAGAAAAACTAAGTTCAGACTATCATTAATTCTTTCCTTCATTCTACTTGTACTGATTGTCTTGGATTTTACTAGTAACTAAAGAAAGTTATTAAATCAGGCACTTAAAATACATATTTACTCTTAATTGACTTTAATGTAAAGCCCACTGACTTCAATTAATTAAAACATAAATGGTACTTATTTGTATTTAAAATTAGCCTTAAATTACAGTCTGTATTAAGTCATTGTCTCACAGTTAACAATAAATTTTGACAATAGTGGTTTCCTGGGAAAATTCTTTTGAAATTTTCATATTAATATTTCTTTTCTTTGCCTGATTTGTGAAATAAAAATCCAGTGTTGCCAAAAACAATATCAGGTTCTTGTGAAAAAACAAATACACATGGATTTCAGAACAGCCTGACTAGGTTGCTGTCTCATCACACATGTTCTGACAGTCAACTTCTAAATTCAGTTGACTTCAGTGAGATGAAATTTAAGTAATAATAGACATTTATGCTTTTGGTGGTTGAAGAAAAATGCCAAGAGATTTGAAGACTTAAGAAAGCAATAGTAGACCACATGTACGTCTGTAAATGGACCATGTATTATAAATATTTTTGAAAGATGAAGTTTGACACAGAAAAACTGCCTGTTAAAACAGAGCAGTCACTTAACAGATTTTTTCCTGGCTTTGGCTTGTGGTGTTTTTTTTTTTTAACACCGTAGGTGTTACAGTCAGCTGACTGTGTGCCAATGGCAACTGTTTATCTGAACTAATAAATATAAAGAACCTGAAGAATGCTAATTTTAATTTAGCCTACATGATGACCAAAATATCAGGATTCAAATGCTGATTGAATGGTTCTTGACACTTTAAAAAAGCAAACAAAAAATATTAATAAAAAACAATAACAACTGTTCCACTTTGCCCCACCCCCACTCAACAAAAAAAGAAAAAAATGATGACTAATATTACTTATTGCTAATTTTGGCTCTGGTTGTCCATATATACATAATTTTTTTCCTCTTCTTCAGTTCAGAAACCAATGTACAAAGTTCCTGTTTGCTACTGATCTCAGTACTGCTTGAAAATTCTTTTTTCTTTAGTTATTTCTTAAAGTGTGCAGAAAGAATAAGTCACCAGAAGTAAAATCAACCCTTTAAGTGTGTTTTCTGTAAGGAAACAGAAGATTTTTAACACAAAGGCAAGAGATGCGCATCTACGATGTCATCTTGAATTTGTTAACTTGGTTAGTCTGCACTTAAATAAGTGACTGGGAACACATATCTGTTATAGAAACAGAACACACATTATTTTATGATTTCAATGTTAATATACCAGTGTCCCAAGCTCAAAAAATCCAGTCCTCATCCACAAGTCAACAGCAGATTTTCTGGGTGCTTCCACATGTTACAGTTTTTTCTGAATTGCTTCTCCCACATGACAGTGCTGAAACCTCACTGGCCCCTTTAGGTTGTCACATTGGAGTACAGGCAGAGGAGCCTGAGCCATTCCAGTGTCATCTCAGCCGTAACTCATCCATTCATCCCTTCCAGCAACCGTGGGCTTTGTACTTCAGGCCTGACCCAAAGGCCTGATCCTATTTTCTCCATTAAAACTGTCCTCTAATTTCTAAAGATAGAGACATCTCAGTCACAGTAGGAAAGCAACTTTGCTTGGATGGCTGAAGTAGTTTTGATGGGACAATATTACAGTTGGTCCAAGTCTGGTGTAGTTTGGAAGGGAACCATAAAGCCAAACCACAGACCCTTGTATGCTATTGTAATGATTAATTGAAACAGACTGTGAGTCTTCTGTTCTGTGAAAGCATCTCGCTGCAGAGCTGCTGTTTCAATAATGCGTTAAATGGTGTTGCAAATGAGGTCTGCTAACAAATTGTACCCGTCAAGTCTCCATCATTCTTTACCAGGTCATTGTGCAGAATTTGGTCTCTCAATAGCCCAGCTTTGTGATTCTTACTAAAATTAATTTTTTCACATTTGTCTTAATGGCTTCTTGAAAGATTGAATTTAATTGTGCACCATGTCTGGAAGAAACTAAGGTAATATACTCCCAAATCCCAAAATCGTGCTCTGACTTTCACATTTTTTGCTGTGTTCTTTGTGGCTGTGTTCATTCTTTCTTCATACTGGAGGTGCTTATAGTGTTTGGGAAGGAACTAAGTAGGATCAGTTGGTAGAGGCATCATGATTTATGTCAGTGGGTAACATTTGGGCAAGCATGAGTCTTTATTTTTAAGTTCGCCTTGAACCAAATGTTAACTGCTTCAGGTTTAAAAAATGGTAAAATTATAGCTTTACTTTGGTAAAATTACGGTTTTACTTCAGTGAATCTGCTGATCATGGCTGACTTGTATCTGCTTCTCTGTTTAGCATTCTTTAAAAATATAGTTAGACTGTGTTTTTTGAACTGGAGTCCCATATATTTGCTACTTTTTCAGTGCAAGTTAGTGGTAGTGTGGGCAGAAGGGTGGTCAGCAAAATGGAGAGACAATCTATGCTCAAAAGGTAGTGCAGACTGGAAAGATAAGATATCAACGTGAGAGTTTGCTTCTACCTCAGCCATTCTAGCATGCTATCTGTGTGAACTGCTAGCCTCTAAAGAGTTAAAAGTGTTTGTTTCACAGGAAATTGGAAGAAATTTATGTGCGCAAGTGAAACTGAAAGGTCGAATGTGTGACTCATATCTATTGACAGATGGAATGAGCATAACATAAGAAGACAGTGACTAGAAAACAAGCAGGTTGTGTGAAAGTATTTTTAGAGACTAATTTCTACCCAGCTGTGTCTTCTATGAACAGAATAAGTTTGTGAAAGTTACCTAGAAGTTGCCTAATAGCTACCTAGTGGCAATTAATTACATTGATATGGTTTGAAAGGACAGTTCATCCCTTGGGATGAAAACAGTTAACATTTTATAACAATTCTAACTGAGAGTTAAAAGAATGTAAGTAAACAAGAATTAAGAGAACATATAAGTTCCTAATAGTGCTCATAAACTTTTACATACCCACTTACTTTACCTCAGTTCCCCTGTTGACTCCCACTTCTGTGCTCTCTTCCCCTCTCAACCTATCTTTTTTTTCAGCTTAAAATATATCCAACTTGCTTGTTATATAATAATGACTCATACTTTCATTGGCTTAAACTTTATCCAGTCTTTTTTCATGTCATTTTTGTTCTTTAAATTGAGATTTAGCCTCTTCAGTTTTGGCTACTACATTGTGGGTTTTTTAGTAAATTACACTGATATAGCTAGAAAAAAATGATGCTGCAACTAAGTGTATAAAAATAATTTAGTAATATGAGGATAAAGACTTGGCAATATTTTACATGATATATGCATCTTGCTGGACAATGTATAGAAACCCATAAATGCTATATGGTGTTCAATAGTCTTCAGCAAATTTGGACCCAAATATAGATATAAGCCACATAATAAGGTACATGAGAGAGCTTATTTCCTTGTTGCCTGGAAAAGTAACTTTGGCACATAATGCAACATAGCATATATATTACTGGGCTTGTGTGTTTTGTAGACCATGGTGTTAAGTTCTGAGGCAATAAACTCCAAACTTAACAAATGCAATTTTTTTCTTTTTTTGCCTTCATATACTATTTTGGCCAGATGATCACAATCAGATATAGTATGTACACCTGGAAAATTGCAATAATGAGTGAGAACCTTATGGCATAAGGAAATGTGCTACTGCTACCTCTGGTCTCATCAGGTGAAAGGAATGGGGGAAGAACTTGTATTTCCATGAGCCACAAAGAACACTGGGTGATAGGATAGGGACTTCTTGTCCAGCTTGTGGAGCTCACTTTCCCTCTCCCCAAACTGCTGGGCTTATTATAATTTTTTTTAATTACCTTGATTTATTTAAAGGCAGCTCCACTTCCTAGGCTGTTAGATGCTTTCCCTGGCATCCTGACTATGAGCTGGGCCCCAGTTTGCAGATGTCCTACTCTATATCCAAATGGAATACTGGAAATACCATGCAATGCAAATTGATTAATTATTTTTGTTAAAGAGAGGAAATGGAAAAGATGAGAGATAACCATTTATCTCAGACTGGGATATTTCAGCAATGTCAAAATCTGGATTTATTTTTCAATCCTTTTATATTTTTTTGTTTCAATTTGAGGGTTTTTTTGTATGGGATCTCTATAGGTATAAGCTACTGGTAGCATAATATATATTACTAACAAGGTTCTCACAGGAGCTAGAAGGACAAGTGGAGCCTGTTGGAATGAAGCAAACATCTGACGTTGTCTTTTAGAAGAAATGAAATCCGCAGTACTTTAATTCTACAAAATTACTGTCATGCTAAATCGCTAAGAAACAGTGTAGTTAGAATGGATAAATGCTTCTGTTAGTATGGCATGTTGCTGCAATTAACATTTTCCCTGCACAATTATGTTACAAGATAAGATCTATAAAGGTGAAGAGCATAACTTGTTCATTAGAGTGGGCAGCAGGGAGTGACAGTAAAAATGCATGTATTGCAAGAGCTTTTTTGAGCTAAGTGTATGCATATGCTGATTCCATTTTCTATACTCCTTTCTCATCCAGCTATTAGTCTACTCCTCTTCTGGAGCTCATCCAAATATTACCAGCATATTCTCTTGCTTAGAATGGAAAACCCAATGAGAGTAAAGAGCGTCTTTTGCAAATAATATAATATTCCTACAGGAATAACATATTAGTGGAAATTTTTTATATTAAAATGAATGATAGAACATAAATCATGCAATTCATAGGCCAAATTTTGTCATTTCAGCTGATAAAAATACAATAGCAAGCTTATGAATGAAATTGCCTCTTTTCAAGCATTACTCATTATCATCTCTATTTTAAATTATTGTTCTCCCAACACTGAGGGGGGGAAAAAAAAAAGGTTTTCTATTTTCCATCTCTTTTACTTGTATTCTTAAAAAGTAGTGTTTTCTCAGCTTTCCTTGAAAAATCTGTAGGAGAATACTGTTTCATATTTCAAATTTAAACTGAGACCTAAAATCCCATGTACAATTAGGACTTACTTTAAATAAAAGTAGAAACTGGCAGGTTACTATATATGTAAAGATTACAGTAGTGGGTGCCTGAGATCTTTTTTAAGATGAAGGGAATGTTCCAACTGCTGCTGCCAGTATCTGGTAGAATACATACCCTAACCTCTTATCTTGAGAGGGGATGAATGATCCAATGTGAACGAGAGAGATTGGTCCAGTATTTGATGTTAATCAGTGCTCTTCCTCTGCTGTGGGGAGGTTTATGCTGATTTTTACAGTTAGTGGGAGGCAGATTATTAGTGCTAACATACTTCTTTTCCCTCCATAGTTGTGTAATCGTTATTGGTGAACACAGAAAAGAGCACCTACTTGGAGTATTCTTTTCCGTGTTCCACAAAGGTTTTTCTTTGTTTTGAAATCTTATGTGCATAATATCTTATGAAATTTAAAATCTTCTATTTGTTTTAATTTCATTGAGCACTTAGTGACTTTGCAAAACCCTTGGGGTAGGTTCTGGCATTGTGATGAAATGGCAGTTTCCACAGTCAATGGAAAAGTTGCAGGTGGTTAATAAGCAGTTTTTACGCATCACTAAGAATATAGAAGATGTGTCTTAAGTGAACAAGAAGAAAATACAATTATGATTTTGCAGATCTCTGAGTTTAGGAGTACTTATAGCTGGGAGAAGATCTTGGCTGTTTCTTCAGCAATTAAATCACTAAAGGTCTACTTTTTTTTTGCTTTAGATTTTCACTTTTTTCACTTTTACAACATTTGGAAAACTGTTCTTGATGCTACTATCCATACCTCTAATATGTCATTAAGATCTGTGTCAGAGCACATCCTGACCTCAACTAAACCCACCACTAATAAGATGATTAAAACTGTTCTGCATCACTGTATAAAAACCAGCACAGGATCTGATCTGCAGCATTTATGTTTTGATTCTGCTTTTACTGAAGCCAGCACTTGTGCCTACTGAATGCCCTGGTATTGCATTTTATTTTGAAAATCAAGTATTCTGTTTATATGATTGTGCAATTCATGTATGTAACTTTGAGTTGAATCACCCAACTTTAGTCCATGCCTGTGTTGTGATAGGACTGTTGAAATGGAAAAGGAAGAAACTGAGATGAACAAAGTTAACCTCCATCTGAGGAGAATTAAATCTAGTGACCAGAAAGAGGTAGACACATGTTCATAGATCCATATGCATGCTTGTTGATGAAGCTGTCAATCTTGCAATAGTCATCTCTTAGATCTTGTGGAGTTCTTCTTTCCCCTTTTCACCTTTTTCTCCCTCATCTCATACATTAAATTATATAAGAATTTTTACCCTTTTAGCTAAAAGTTGGTTAGTAGTCTTGCATACAAGCCAAGAAATGTAAGCATTGCAAATTTTTGAAATCAACAGTAGAAATACTGTAATTAAATTTTACTAGATGCTCTTCCTTTGTACAATGACTTGTCCTCAGTATTCTGTTACAGGTATTGAAAACTTCACAGTTACAGTATTATTTCACAGGTGACAAGCATTCCCACACATTCCTTTGGGAATTTTTAGACTTGTTACAGCTCTCATGAATAATTAAAAAAAAAAGGTGCAGATGAATTGATAAAATTTTTATGTAATTAGTTGGCTATCCAAACATGCTTGTGTACATCATTTCATAGCTGTATGTAAAGGTACCTGGCTACTTAGAAAAGGGTTGCTGGTGACTATGTCATATGCCTGAAAGTGAAAAAGTGTTGATTCTCTTTTCCCCTTACTTATCAAAGAGGATGGTGCAGTGCGTGATTGGACATCATTACACTAAAAGTTTTTCTGTCTCTAGTTTATTTATGTTTTTCTGACGGCTTACCAGCTGTTGGTGTAGGAGTAGCACTGCATACTAATAGTATTTCTCTTCTAACTTCTGTTGCTGCTTTCAGTGGGTTTAATCTGAGTGTTTACTTACCTGTACACACAGAAGTATTTTTGGAAGTTTTATTGGGCAGTGGGGTAGGGAAGAGAAGGGCCTTCAGGTCCCTACAGACCTGTCACAAAACTGTTACAAATTTGAATTTGCATGGTGCTGAAGAGGACTGCAGACCTCTCACAACTTTGTTCAGGATAATCTGTTATTTTTCTACTGTATTTTTTAGAACTGCCAGCCCTCCATGCTTTGTAGGTGCACAGAATCAAAAAATAAAGTAAAAATACGTCATAAAATCCTCCTCAGTTGAACTCTAGTAAATCAATTTAGACTTTGATCCTGTGTTTCTTTGGTGGGCTGGAATTTACACACCTGACAAAATATCACAGGATAAAACTCAGAACATGCAGAGAAGAATATTTTGAAAAAGTATCAGGAGGTGAGAAACAGGGAGCAAGCGAAGAAGGAAGGCATCTCACTGCTCTCTGTAGGGTGAGCTTCATCTACAGTGAGGAAGCTCTTGGAGATATATTCTTTCTGTTTCCATTCCTTGTCTTATTTTACAACAATAATTTTGCTCTCCTTCTTGCAGCAGGAATGATGATTTGAACAAGGCCAAGTGGAAGAACTGTAAGGAATACTGCAATAAGAGTTGAAAGAAGCAGCCTTCCTTAAAGAAATTATTCAAAATGTTAGTTTTTCCGCTATATATACTTTGTAGTTATGTTTTAATTATCCCAGTTCTTCCATGCATTTTCTATGGTTTCTTTGAAGTTTTTTTCACCTTCAAAACGTGGTGGTGTTGGTGGATAGCATTCACGAGGAAAGCTTTTTGGGCTTGTAGTATCTCTCACTATACACTTTGAATATGTTCACCTTTTCAACTTTATAGCAGCTACCATTGGCATATGAGTACCATACACTTCATATCTTTGGAAGAAGTGTTTGGACTGGTGTTACTAGTCTCAAAGGAAGTTGAATTTTCTCCAAAGCTGTACTACTGCAATTGGTGATACCTTGATAGGTAAACGGCATGGTGGATTTACACTGGCTATCTGCCGGGTGCCCCACCAAGCCGCAGTTACTTCCCTCTTCAGCAAAATAGGGAGGAGAAAATATGACAAAAGGCTTGTGGGTCAAGACAAAAACAAAGACTCAGCGATTACCTTCATGGGCAAAATAGACTTGATTGGAGCAAATTAATTTGATTTATTACCTATAAAATCAGAGTAGGATAATGAGAAGTAAGATCAAATCTTTAAAAACTGTCCCTTGCCTCTCCCTTCTTCCCAGGCTTAATTTCACTCCAGACTTCTCTACCTGCTCCCCACAAAGCAGTGAAGTGTTGTGNTGACAAAAGGCTTGTGGGTCAAGACAAAAACAAAGACTCAGCGATTACCTTCATGGGCAAAATAGACTTGATTGGAGCAAATTAATTTGATTTATTACCTATAAAATCAGAGTAGGATAATGAGAAGTAAGATCAAATCTTTAAAAACTGTCCCTTGCCTCTCCCTTCTTCCCAGGCTTAATTTCACTCCAGACTTCTCTACCTGCTCCCCACAAAGCAGTGAAGTGTTGTGGTCAGTTCACCACATGTTGTCCCTGCTGCTCCTTTCTCCTTACACACTTTTCCTGCTCCATAGTGGGGTCCCTCCCACAGGAGACAGTTCTCTATGAACTTCTCCGATGTGTGTCCTTGTCACTGGCTGCAGTTCTTCAAGAACCTCTCCAGTGTGGGTCCCTTCCATGGGGTGCACTCACTCAGGAACAGGCTGTGCCAGAGTGGGTCCCCCACAGGATCACAAGTCTTGCCAAAAGACCTGCTTCAGTGTGGGCTCCTGTCCACAGGCCCTGTCCTGTCCACTGGAGCCTGCTCCAGCAAGGGCTCTCCGTAGGGTTCCATATTCATTTAACACCCACTTGCTCTGGTGTGGATCTCCTCCAGGGGCTTCAGGTGGATCTCTGCACCCCCATGAACATCCTTGGGCTCAGGGGTGCACCTGCCTCACTCTGGGCTGCACCAGGGGCTGCAGGGGAATCTCAGCTCCTGCATCTGGAGCACCTCCTCCCCCTCCTTCTGCACTGACCTTCCTCTCACATATTCTCACTCATTTATCCAGCTGCTGCTGCTGCACAGGCTGGGGGTTTTCCCCCCCTTTTTAAATGTTATCCCTGAAGCACTAACAGTTGCTGATGGGCCCAGCCTTGGCCAGCAGTGGGTCCATCTGGGAGATAGCTGGAATTGGCTCCTTGGACATGGGGAAAGATTCTGCCAACTTCTCAGAGAAGCCACTTCTGTAGACCCTCTGCTACCAAAAGCTTTCCATGCAAACCCAATATAATGATAATTTTTGTTTTCCAAGTATTTCCAAATATCCAATAGAAAGGGAAAAAAATCGAAAGGCCATTGTACTGTGAAGTCAATATTCAGGACAAGTAACAATTGTTATCACCATGTACACAAAAGTGCTTGTCCTGAACTCTCCTAGCAGTAGTTACTTCAACACGTTTTAGATAGAAAAAGATGTGTGAGGAAACTTAAAGACTTTCCTTCTTGTCAGAGAAAGGCAAGAAACAGCAGCAGTAAATGACTGAATATAAACATCATTGTGCTTCATGATCCTCTTGAAAGGTTCAGGCCTAGCTGGTAATAGATGGATCATGTTACTGTATGACCTGACTACAGAAATATGTAACTCCCGTGCTAACTTGTAGTTGTGCTCTCACTTGTCTGCATTGTACTGCTCTCCATTGGTGCTTCTGGTAGGCCATGAATAAATAGCTGAATTTAAAAAATGGGAATTATTTTCACATAATCATAAAATAGAGTATTCAAATGGGGGTTTTTTTCTGTGGATGGAAATGGCATTTGATCCAGTCAAATAAATTTTCATTATTAGCTTATTCTGCTGGGCCATTCTCGGTTGAAGATGCACCAAATTTATAATCAGGTAGAAAAAAACACCAAACCCAACATTGCATGTTTTCTGTGAAGAATGGCAACAGACTGGAAATCAGAAGAATGAGACTGATAGCCTAGCAACTTGCAAACAGAGGGGTTAAGCCAACTCACCTGTACTTTTGTAAACCCGCTATTTCAGACCTGCTCCCTTCCTTCCACCTCCAACTTTGGGAATACTATCTTTTCCACCTTCTGTCAAAAGCCAAGCATCTCTGCTCTACCGCTCCCTAGAGCAGTGCTAGCCTTAAAGAAGAACCATTACTGACCATAACCAGAGATGGGAAGGAGAGGAATAATTTTCCTGTTAACAGCTCTTCTTGGTGTGGTAGGTCATTGTATTGGTTTTTCGTCTTTGCCAAACTGCCACCTCCAAGCTCAGCTCCAGCACACAGTGCAACACATCTCATGTGCAATCCGTAGCTGACCTGCCAGGCTGTGTGCTCAGTAGTTGCAGCATCCACAGCTCCTCTGAGAAAGCTTTCAGATTTCATCTGTTGAGATGCAGCACTTATTCCGATGACTCTGCTCTGAAAAACCATTGCCATTAGGCAAGTTAAGGCTTTCAAGAGGAGTAGCAAAACACTGCAGTGGCTTTTGCAAGTGGTTTGGAGAAGGGCTCAGAACGAAGCTTGAGCAGTCTGTATTACTGGGTTTCCTGCTATGAAGAAACATGAAATCCAGGTACACACATGCAACATTTACTGAAAACAGCTAAAATGCTAAGTCACAGCTTATTAATCTGTGAACTGGAGCCTTCCTTTGTTTTTAATAAAAGACATTGAGAGAAGCTATCTCTGACTAAAACCACTCTGTGTGCCATGTGCATGAAAGCAGGCATCAGTGGGTTCTTATAACATCAGGAGTCCCTTAGTGATGGTTATATGCATGATATTTGACTTTTAAACCTCTGTTTCTGCTATTGTTTTTTCCTTGCTATTTATTTTAAGTGAGCATATTAATTTAACTGAAAATGCCAAGTGAGTAATATGTAACTAGATGGAGAAATACAAAAACTGATCATTCTGTTAGAGGAATGGTTTATTCTTTGTGCATAAATTCTAATGTTTGAGTGCAACTAAGAAATAAACATGTCTTATTGCTGATAATGATGAGTGTTTCAGAGACCCAGAGATTGTCAGAATATCAGCTGTCTTCTAGGTATTAATGAGAAAAAAATATATAAGGGTGCATTTATTAATAGACTGTACACAGAGTCTGAGACTAAGTGGTTTGGAAAAGTACTACATTGTTTATAGTAATAAAGGTGAAGAAACACTGGAGGAAACATCCCTGGGGCTTAATCAATGATCAGTATATGAACATAAGTCAAAGATTGTTTAAAATTGTTCCAAATGAGGAATAACTGACGTCAAGAGCTTGCTTGACTTCTTACCTGCTTCACACTCTGGTTGCCTGCAGCGACAAAAGTACAAACAGAACAAGCAGTCTTTCACAAACTGGTTTAGGCTTGGGGGGTTTTTTATTTGCATTTCATTTAATTTATTTACAGGAAAGCCTTAGGTATCAAGGGCAGCACTGCCATACAGTGATAAATCCATATTTTGTTAGCATCAACAGATAATGAAGCCAGGAACAAGCAATTGTATGTTGCTAACACAGAATTGCACTTACACACTGCTAGCCACAAATGACATTTTGGTCACTAACAGTTTTTTTGTGTTAGCAGTGTGACGCAGGTACAGGGCCAAACTCATTGTGACCCCACGGCCAAAAATCTTCCACAGAATTCCTTCTGCCATTCAGTCTTTCAGAGAAGGCGTTGTTGAGGCAGGATAGAAAAGGAATTCTCGGAATATTGAAGCAAAGATGCACCATACACTCGCATAGGTGCTGTGAAGTTGCGGTAACTGAAGTTGCTTCAATGGACACGTTAATTTCAACTCTTGGTCAGGAAACAGCTCAACTAATGACATTTTCCTGGATACTTTTAATCAGGTGACTAAGCTTCTCTGATGTTCAAAAGTATCTCTTCACTGGTCTCTTCAGAGATCCTAAAAGCAAGTCTGAAATCCATCTTCTAGAAAGTTTATGCACACTAGGGAAAGAATTTGTCTTGAGGGGAAAAATAAAAGCGACACATCTGTGACTGTTTGAAAGTATTGTTTATGGAAGACTTATGTAGTTTTCTATTTAATCTAGTAAAGGGAAAAGGAATGCACTTAGAAAAACTAATCTAAGAAAAGGAAGAGTGGATTGTATCACCTGTGAAAAGAGTGGAAGTGTTATTGGTCTTGTTCCAACAGCTGGCCTATTTTCATAACTGATTTTTCCCATTAGCAGTGTGGAAGCCCAGGGCAGAGCAGTGAGCCCACAGCACTGCAGAGACCAAAAAATGGCCTATAAGGGCAAACCAAATATTTCCTTATACTATGTGGACAGATATTTTCCTTACTGCCTGTGGTTCAGTCATTGAAAGAGTCTTCCTCCTGCACCAGAAACTTGTTGCATGTAACCTTGGAAGTTACCTACCTGTTCTGTCCTTCAGTTCTCCACTTTGCAACAATTTCAGTTTTCAGCCCACATATTCCTATTTGCTTTGGATTAAGCATTCTTTCAATGGGCAACAGCCTTGTTCACTATACAGACATAATGTATACCCTGAAAGCTGCCTAGTCTTTGTCAGGAACACACATGACAGACTCATCTGAAAAATAGTTTGTGATCCTGCTGAAGTGTTTGGGTTTTTTCTTCTTTTAATGCAGTCACCTGTTACTTCAGTTGGATTCAAAATTGTTTCAGAAAAGTTAAACATAAATACATAGGCCTGCCTGGACTATTTTCTTCTAAAGATATAGAACATATGGAGGAATAATTTGCTTCAAAACCAGATTCTGGATAGTTCAAGAAACCTTTCTGTGTGTCTGTGTCACTGATTTGAAAGGGAGTACTATTGGGAATAATGAGCTAGCATTTGGGCCTGTGGGGGCATTGAATGAGTAAACACCTGAAAAAAATGGCACACAGGATTTGTAGTTTACTTAATTCTGCTTTCATTAGGTCAGCCTTTATCATTGTGTATAGCAAGAACCACAGCTAAGAGCAGACTAAATACAGCTCAAATACTGCCAGCTAGAAACTTCCAGCAAATTATCAAATGAAAGTGCTGTCTTCCAGTGTTTCAATTGTACGTGTTCTGGTCAGTCTACCACATACCCCCTTCTTTTCTTGGAATAGAGCTGAACCCGTTAGTTCCTCAAATGTTTGAATTTGTCCCAAATTCGTTTTCCATTTGTCCCTCTGGTCTTCATTCTTTCCATCCTATTAACATTGTTAGATGTAGAAAATTGTCTAACTTCCCTAGCTCATGATCTGGGATTATAACAAGTCAGTTAAGATTTTTAGTATATTTTTAATGGTTTGGGAGTTTTAGAGAGTTGATTTTGGGTAATCTTCTCGGTCTTCTTGCCTATCATTGATAGGATACATCACTTGAATAAGTAACATTTAGTGGAGTGGCTGGCATTCCCAGTTAGACATACCTGAGCACTGCTAAAATCCAACTGTATCCTATTTTGTGCACAAATGAGTTACAGGACTTAAATAACCCAAGCATGTTCAATTGAATGTCTTCTTCATTTTACTGTGTGATTAATCAAGATTTCATAATGATCAGTAACCCCTTGGAAGTAATGGCATTAACAGTGTTTATTCCCTCTAAAGAGTGAGGCTCCTTTGCCTTTCAGTCACTACAGTTTGTTTTAATATTTAATAGAAAACACTCTACAGACAAGAAGGATGAACTGAGTTCTGTGAATGTTCTTTTGAATATTCTTTCTCCACGGAACAAACCAGAATTCTTCTTTTTATTTAACTGTATGAGGGGGGCATGTATGAATGACTCCCTTTTTTTCTACCAGAAGGCCATGTGGTTGTAAAGTGGCCCTGAAACTTTATTTATAGGGAAGTGTTGGTTCTGGAGCCTGTCTGTGAGAAGAGATGGTGGAGAATTCTAGTGACAATGAGTCCTCACATTTATCAGCAGATACTAGACAGGATTGCAATCAGCCTCTGTCGCCTCTTGCCTACTTTAGACAAGCAGAGATGAGTGGTTTAAGAAGACATTTGATTTGTTTGTTTATGTGTCCACTGCAATAGGAAAAATGTTTTCAATTTTTTATTCTTTACAGTTACCTCATAAGATCACAAGAACCATATTTTTGTGATAACATAAACATTTACAAAAACTCTGTCTTTAATACAAAACACAGTAGGTAAAGGAGAGCATGGAATAACTGAAGAACTCTGTATTGTATCTATTGTGCTGAGGGATGATGGTATCACAACTTGGCTTATAATTTTAGATAAATCCGAAAGCATTTTTAACACTAGAAATCTAAAAGTATCTCTGAAGAGCTGCAATACTTCCTGTATCTGTGAATTTATGTGTAGGCTGTTCTAATCATGGGTCAAAATTTTGCATTTATTTGGAACAAGTAACTGAAATTATGAAATAACTTTCTAGCTGAGTTACCCATGTGTTGCTTACTTGCCAATATGTGAAAACTGGAAACATCACTTTTATTGACCAATATATTTTTCTTGTTGGTTTAATGATAATACTATTCTGTTTGGGCAAGAAGTCCTGAGTTCTCTGCCTGAGTCATGAGGGCACCCTGGAATCATACAAATAGAACCATTCTGCAGGTTTTGGAAAAACTTTTTTTTCTTTTCCTACATATAGTTTTAATTGGTTCTTGAAAATGTCTTCTATTTGCTAGTGTAGACTTCTTCCTACAAAAATGCATTTGAATGTAAGCTTAACATAAGAACTATTTCAAAATAATCCCTATATCATATGACATTTATCCCTAATGAACTTCTACTTGATACGGTAATTTCTACAGCAATAGATTAAATATTAGAGAATCACTGAATCACAGAATGGCTGTGGTTGGAAGGGACTTCTGGAGATCATTCAGGTCTGATCCCACCCTTAAAGTATTTGAATGTACAATTACATTTGTGGTACTAAGAACAATGCTTGATATTTAAATATCTATTTTTATTGTGTATTTCCATTTTTTCATTTCACATATGGGAAATAAGGTTAAGGGGAAAAATACTTGAAGAGTGCAGAGTATATTTCCAAAAGTAGACTTTTATGAGATTTATTTCAGTTTGATATAAATTGCAAGATTCTCAGAAATCTCCTCGTGTGCTAATTTCTCTTATTAATGTTTCTAAATTAAGTCATATGGGTTTGCTTATGTTTTTAGAGCAGCCTAGTGTCAGAACTCAGAACTGAACTCTTATTCCTTTAGGCTCAGGACTCTTTCTTCCTTTAAATCTTCATTTAAATGATTTTTGTCATACATTTTGAGGCAGGGCAATAGCATATAAAAAAGCATCTTCAGAGTGCTTGGAGAAAAGAAGGCTTACAGTAGTAATGGGTCCTGGAAGAGTTTCTATGATGAGAGTGTCTCTTTCCTATTCCATCCTTTGCACAATACCCACCCACAGCATTGCTGCAGATAATCCGGCATGCATGTCACATGAGTTGTTAAAAGTGAAATCTGGCCCCACTGATACAAGACAAAACTCCCTCTGACTTTGGTGGAACAACATGTATCACCCCATGGCTTATAAATACTCAGAATGCAGTACCAATACTGAAAAGAGAGTGAACCTTGGTGTAAAGATTCATTTGCTTAGTAAAATATGCCTCAAGCAAGTTACTGTGGCCAAAGGCATCTGGTTTCAAATTTTTTGCTTTCCTCTAACACATCAAAATCAAACACGGAATCTTATGATCTATTGGTAAAAGTCTGTAAAAATTCCAGACTAAAAAGGAGAAGCTTTGTCGACATAGTTCATGATTTAACCAAGTAATACACTGAAACAGTGAAAACTATTAGCAGTCTGTCTCACACTATATGTTGCTTGGGTTAGAGGAGTTAACAGCAAAGATGGTGTAATCTTACAAGCTGACTAGGGAAAATTACAGAATTCCTTCTGAGTAAACAACACTAGAAATGCTCCCCCCCCCC
>VZTH01013284.1:21679-62255 GCA_013397815.1 Aleadryas rufinucha | reverse complement strand
AAAGCCCCCCCCCCCCCCCCATATACTCTTTTGTTCTTACTAAAAAGATTAAGTTAATCAAAATCTTGTAGATTAAGTAATTAAACCTGTAGATAACTACAATTTTTTATTGTTAATTAGACATAGGTGCAATTTTCATAGGATGCAGAGTCCCTAAATTTAGCTGTGGAATATTACATTGATCACACACAAAAAGCATCATTGATTCTCTGGGGAAGGGTTGGACGTCAGTGTGTGCGTTTTGGCTCAGACCACCTTTCACCTATTAAAGGGGGTTCCAGTAGATCTTTATCCTTGCTGCACATAGCAACAAAATGTGATTTGCCATCCTTAACCCTTTGAACATTCTCAGCATCTTAGCAGGATGATTCACACTTACTCAGTTACTCTGCTTTCATGCTCTGTATTGTATCTGAAATCTTTACACCAAAGGTGCAGTGTTTTTATCTTCTATCTTCTGCTGCTCTGTCAATTTTTTAATGTATGTTATATGTGTTTAAATATTTAGTGTACACTGAAGCCATTACAACATAGCTGTAAAAAATCTGTAATATTACACCTTCCTAGTACAACAATTACTCCTTTCTTTAAATGACTTGCAAGATTTATAAATAAAACTCTGAAATTAAACCCTCAAATAAGGCAAAATGCTGCATTTTACTTCACCTGTTTAAGTTTACCAATGGCAGTGAATCTTATTAAAATACTCTGCTGAATATTTTTATTGCTGTGTAGATCTTTGTCATTATGCAGTATGATAATTCTCAGATCCTTTTTCCAGCAATCACTAATTAAGTGTAATAGGTATGCATCCAGACACTCCTGAATTTTAATCCTCATGTTTCTTAATGAGTTGATCAAATATTACACAGCATGTTATAAAAATATGGGACTCATTTAAAATACAAATATATAATTTGTATAATTGTCCAGCTAATAAATTATGTCTAAATATTATGATTGCTTGTGAAAACACTTAGGGATGTGTCCATGCAAGTGGTGGAAATAATCCATATGTGCACATGCAATTAAATATTCTATACACATAATTGTCCATAAGGATTTTCAGAAGCATGCATGGCACTGCATTTGCAGAATACTTTTGAATCTAGACACAGGTCTTTCTTAAAAAGAACAAAATCTATTTATATTAAAAAATAATTATGTATAATTAAATTCTTAGAAGGAAGATTTTGATAAAACAATACCCAATCCCCCTAGCTTGTCACCTGACTGTAGCACTAGCCTTTCCTACATTCTGAAGTTATGGAAGAGCTTCTTTCCTCCCCTTTTTGCTAATGGGAAATTCCTGGCAGCGGAAGTGCCTGATATTTGACCTGCTTTAAAATGTTTTGCATGATTTTGCAGAGTCAAGGAGCTTCCAGTAGTTCAGATAAGCTTTCAGCAAAGATCTAAACATCCTGCTGCTTAGCTAAAGTGATGTTTTGGTGTTCAAGACCACTTAATTTTGCTTCATTCTTCTTCATCTTAAAAAGCATCTACACAAACTCAATATTATTTATTGGAAGAAAAACAAAAGTGAAAGATTGTCAGTTGTGAGAAGCATTTATTTTTCTACATTATCAGTGGTATAAGCAGAGTACTCTGTTTTTGAATGGTGAGGGCCAGCCAGAGCTGTCTCTGCTCTATTCTGTACAATATGATTTAGTTGGGTTTAGTTGATATTTTTATTTTCCAAATCCCTGGGCTCATAAAGGCTGGGAAGACCACAGAGACAGATTGCTCAGGCACCAAAGAAAGAGAATGTCTTGTGCTATTTAGCAGCAAGCTCTCTGCCTGACTTTGTGAGAGAGGCACACAGAATGAGCATATGCAGGAAATGCTTGTCATGGTGCCTCACATGCCGTTGGCAGGCAGTCAAGCTGCCTCTGCCTTAGCAGGTGGAGAAATAGGAATGGGTCTGCAGAGTGAAATGGCTGATGCTGAGGACCTGATATCCCCATTACATTGGCATGGAATGGTTTTCTGTCAGAGCAGCTCTAGTCTAGTCCCATGGGCTTCTGCCTGCCCCTCTGCAGCTGAGTGTGGCAGGAGAACTCCTGCAGACAAAATCCCATTGGTGGTCAGTGAGATCCTCCCTCAGTGTGAACCAAAGCACAGTAAAAGGGATTCGGCAGAGACTCTCCTCAGAAAGGTTGTTCTAACCTGTGCTAAGACACTAACAAACCTTCACTCTTCACTCTTACTTTCTCTGTATGAGACACAATACGTGAACCTGGACAGACCAGAAAGGGCTTTTAGGAAAAGAATGTTTAAAACTAGATTGATCTTGGCTCTTATATATAGCTTTTAAAGTGAGAGACCGGGATATCACCCTTTCCTTCTTACAAATTCCCCTCCAAATAACAGTCATTGAGATATTTAGCTACTTACTGTAATATACATTACAGTGATGGTTATGTACATATTCTGAAACTTTGATTTTATGATTTAAGTTTTAGATATTTTTGACCATCTCCTGAATAAATTCAATGTTTTAGATGATGCAAAATAGATGTGTTCTTTTAAGTGACAATTTAGTTTTAACAGTCTAATTTAAAGTAATAACATAAATTTAAACGGGACCATCAGTTCCTTTCGCAACTGGACCACCCCAAAACCAAAAATGTCCAGCAAAGAATGTTCACAGAGAAGGGGCAGAGTTTGAGAAATTAAGAGATGGATCAGGCAAAACCAAAAATACCTCATTTTGACCACTGTCTCTTCTGTGGCGATGAAATGGGTATCTTGGGAGACTCACAAATCTTCCCCTCCTGCTCTTCTATTCCACTGGAGCCTCCTGATGCATGCCAATCCTTGAATATTTTCCACAAGCTTTCCAGTATTCTTCACTGTACTTTTATGCTCCAAGCAAGGCAAAGGATATAAGAGCTTTTTGAAATTACAGATGCTGTAGCTATGTGTTGTAACCAGTGTGTAGGGTCTCACTCCTGCTTTTTGTGTCTCTCCCTGTGAATATTATATGTTGCTCTACATACTGGCAAAGTTTCATAGCAAGAGTCTTAAAGGATACCCCGTTCAGCCTATCATTGTTTCATGGGAGTATTATCCTGGGAATTTGGACAGGTGGATTCAAACTCCCTTATTTTACAGAAGGGGCTAAACTGGTCAGTCAGAAAAACATGATTCATGCTTTAGATGCAAAGCTCTTCACTCAATTATGAATAGTACTTTCATGTGAACTAGAAAGCAGCCGTTACAAATAAAATTCAATGTAAAGCAAAAAGGCAGACTAAACATTCACTCCATAGAGTTGTTTTTATCTGGAAGATGGGTATACATCCATTATATGTGGCTGCAAAGGCTAAACTGTCCTTTTTAAAGCACTCCATCTGCAGTGTGTCAAAAATAGTGCTGTCCTGCACATGCTTAAATTTTTGGCAGCAAAGTAGCACCTTAATTTCTTTTACAGTAAATATATAGATATATTACACAGTGATATGTAGAGCAGATGTTTCTAAAAATGCAAAGAAATTCCAGTCTGTTCATGGTGATGTAGTAGCTTTAGTGTTTCAAAAAAGAGCTGGTTAGGCAATGCAGTCATGGTGGAAACATGAGCATTTGAAGAGCCTGTATACAAATGTCTTGTATCAATGTGTATGGCCATGACACATAAGAATAAAAAGAAAAATTCTTTCAAATTTACCTATATAAAAAATAAAGCATTCCTTTTAAAAGTTTTCAAAGTGAAGGACAATTCTTGTATTCAGAGTTCCAGCATAACAGGCTTGACTCATCGATAGATGACACATCAAGCACAGGGAATTTGAAAAAGCACTGGTTAACCTCACTAAAAAAAAAATCATGGTTTTGAGAACAGGAAAGAAGGAAAATTGCTTTCTGATCCTTGACTCCACTATGTTCAAAAGGGGTAATGAATGTTCTGAGAAAACACACTTCATTGGACAAATAAATCTGGTTCAAACTGACAATGTTATGTAAAGGGTTGTTCAAGTCTGTTTAAAAATTATCTTGAAGCAGAAAAAAACCCAAACAAGCCAGAAGTCCAGTATGAGACAAGAAATTACGTTTACCAGTGGATTCATTTTTTTGGTTCTTTCCCTTGTAAAACCTTTTTAGTGACCTCCTTCACTTAACAGTAACTTAACTAACACAACAGTACAAAAGTATAGGAAATGAGGAAGGGTATCAAAACCAAGCCTCTAAACTGCAAAGTACACAAATAAACAGACTTTAAAAAAAGAACAAACGCCACCACACACACAACCCCTCAAGGCCCAAACGCAGCCATTCATAGGTGGAGAATTTCATACCAAGTAGAGCAACATGGTACCTTGCATCTCATCTACAGCTTTAAATTAATTAGAAGATCATAGCTGTACCAGGTCATTATTACTGGCTTAATTCAGTTGCTTAAAAAGAAGCGTCTCTTGCCATTTGAGATGCAGTGGAGTATCTGAGACAGCTGCATGGGGTTTGGAGATTATGATCTATGGAAACACATAACCTTCTAGATTAGCAGGTAGAGGTCAACATGAATATCATAAACCTTGTCACAAAGCACTAGATAGATGTTAAATACATCGAACTTTACGTTTTCAATGTTTTAATGCACCTCAAACTTCTTTTGAAATCAAGGGGACAGTAAACTTCAGGTTTACTTTTTTGAGCCCTTAAACCCCTAAAATTGTGTCATTGTGCATAGTACAAATTGTGTATATCAGCTTTTTCCAAGGCTACCCATATTTGTTAAAGGTAGTATTAGTCATTGCAATTGGATAATATATCTGTTATTAATGATTTATGTGACACAACCACCTTTTTTGTCTTTTAAGATTGATGTATGAATAGAACCAATGGAAGAAAAAAGAAAACCAGTATTTTGCAAAGCATGTCATTTACACAGTTCTTCATTCCCCTCATGCTAAAGGACTAATTATATGATGAAAGATACAAATATTTATGAAAAATTAAGGTTTTGAAAAGCATATCTAATTGGGTAGATAATGTGCAGATCTGCATATCAAAATATAATACCAAGCATGTGTATTGAAATTATGCATAGGAATATCTAGGAAGCTATTCACAGAAATGAAAGTAAGGCAAGCCATTCTGGGAAGCAAGCCTGTCACAGCTAAAAAATATGTCCACAACCTATAATCTTTTAATGAAGAAAAATTTTTGTTTGTTCTAGGTAGAAAAAAAAGGTTTTAATAACCAAGTACTGGCAGTTTTAAGAATCGCATGAGTGTCAACTCTTAATTTTTTAGCAAATTATCTAAATGCAGCATACAATACCATCCATTTGGGAGATCTCAACTTAGTGCAGTCTGACAGCATAAAAAAAGGCTTGAAAGTGTTTGCATTTTCTTCACACTTGCTGAGCAAACTGACAAAACATTAAGCATCACGAGTGTTAACACTATTTGTTTACGATGAAATAGTAGGTTTTGCTGCAAGAGCAGAAAGCAGCAGTAGTGAAATATCACATGGTGCAGCTAAAGAAACTCTTGGGAGACTTACAAAAAAGCTAACAAGACAGGAATCATCAGAGGAAAGATTTGTCAGCCAGATGCTGTACGTTTAATATCTCAATTTCCCGTTTGTAAAACTGGGGACTTGCACAAGTCTGCTAAAATGTGTTCTAATGTTGTTGTCCAAAACATCATTGCATATAAGAAAAAGAGTTTAACATAAAAATTGAGAGCATTGTTTCCAGTTGTCTGGGTGATATTTCATCCATGGATCCATACGGATGGAAACAAAATAGAAAAACAGGAATATCTACTTTCTGTAGAAATAAGGAAGAATAAAATTCTTAAAACCCTTTGCAATTTGTATAAGAAAAGATGGTTTGAAACATATTTTTGTATATGTTAAGCATACTGTCCCAAGTATGTTAGTCACCCTCCACAAAACTGAACTTTCTGACTATCTCTTTAAAATATTTATTTCTCAGCAATTCACAACCATTTATTGTCTCCTTTTTTATGGAAAACAGAAGGATGTAATCCGGTATGAAGATAGCTGAGATTTATTTAATATCTATGGTCAAGCAAGGAATTTATCTGACGAAGTGTTTTCATGGAATCCTTCCCCTCAAAACCTAAAGCGTCTCAAAATCTTAACATTATATATACACACAATATAAAGATAAACTTGTTTGGAACTCATGAGATTTTCATAGAATAGTTAAAATTGCACAGATGTACAGCTGAAAATTATGTCTTGTTTAATTGTGTGCCTGGAGATGGATTTTTGGGTACTGACATTTGAAAATGTTGGCCTTTGCATAGAAATTATTCCATGATAAATCTGTTCAACTAACAAAATTTTATGTCCATATATCTGTCATTGTCAACAGAACCAACATTGATGCTATGTCTTAAATTAAAGTTATTTCTAATATTTTGTCAGTTTTTTAGCATTTTGATTTTCTTTGCCAGTAATCAAGGTGGGTACAAGAGGTCCTTTTTCCAATACTCAATCAAAAGAATAAGAGTCCTAAGAGTTCCAAGCAATTCTGCAAATGAAATAAATTTCTTTACTAAGGAAGGCTAAATATAGTAGACTAGAACTTAAAACTTTTTCTCCTATATAAGTAATACATAGAGGTGAAGATCACTATATATAGTGATGAAGGGTTTGAGCTATATTGGAATTGAAAAACAATGAAGAAACAAAAGATGTTCTGAAGTTGTTTTAATTTTTCAAATGGAAATTCCAAACTTTTGAAATTTTTTTATTTACTTTTATTCCTAATTTTTCTTCACTCCCCATTTGCTTTTTTTCTTTTAGTGAGAGGGTTGTAATGCCAGAAAATCAGGTGTGAGATGTGGAAATTGAAGCAGTGAACAGAGGAAAATGGGTTAGTTAATTTTTCTATTGGTTTTATTAAATGAACTGCTAATGAAACAACTTGCAAAAATCTCCATTTTGCAAAAATATGCCATTGAAAAGCATATTTTTGTACTTTTATCTTCAAGACAACTATAGTGTCAGTGTTGGAAAACGGTATCCTATTTTTATATTTATACTGTAGAGCATGAAGGAAGACATGGGAGGACAAAAAACAGTCGGTACAAATTGAAACATGAGATATTCAAACTTTGGTTCAGGGAAAGCCCTTTTCACCTTCGGGCAGTGGAATAGTAAAATAGGTTGCCCAAAAGAATTGTATATTCTCCATCTTTAGAGATTTTTCAAGGCATGACTGGTTCAAGTCTGGAGCAACTGTGCTTTATCATATTGCTGACCCTGCTCTGAGCAGAAGTTTGGACTAGATGAACTGTCAACATCCTTTCCAAAAAGAGTTTTTCCATGTTTTAAAGATCCGGCATTCAAGCTTTAGTTGTCTGAATATCCACAATCCTTTTAAGACTTTTTTTTCTCAAATAATCAAGAAATACACAACTTAGAGTGTATATACCCAAGAACTGAAAACTGAATGGATATGACTGCTGGCTACAAAACTAGAATATAGTATAGGTCCTAGAGCACAGGCTATGATGTGCTTCAGTGAAGGACTGAATCTCTGAACCTGTACTCTGGCAGCCTGGTGGTCCATGTGCATGGAACTGTTGCCTAAATCATACAGGGACAGTAAATACTCTAAAGGAAAACTTTAGCTAAAGGATGGTCATCTCTGGTTCCTTTTGTTGTCAATAAGAGGAAAGAGTCCTGCTTTCTGGCAGAGGCTGGAGAGTACTGAAGTTAGCAGTGCTAAGCTAAAACTAGTCTTAGTGATTACGCCTCCAGTCTCTACCTCTGAATTTCTTGTTACTAACACCTATAAGGTCCTTGTCTCTTTAATCTCATTCTTTGTTGTCTTTATAGACGAAGCTCTCCATGGAATGCCACTATATGAAGGTAAAAGGACTATTCCACAGATATAAATAGTTTACACTGAAGTGACAAGTTTGGATTGACCCTTCATGAATATTTAATGGTGATAAAATTTGTCAGATTAATGCAACTCAGGTGTCAGAGTTGAAAAAAATTATTTTTAACTCTCTGTGGAAAAAGCATGGATTGACTTTCGTCCACCTATTAAACTGACTTCTAATAAAATGCAGAGATGTTTTCAAGAAATCCCAGAAGAAACTTCCAGAAGCAAAATATATTAAGATGATATCACTGAAAACAATTCTGTTTTCACAGATAAATGAACAATTTTGGCTGTCACAACTATGAAAGATCTCTGTGACTGTGTATGCACGAAAGTTAAAATCAGCAAAGAAAGTTAAGTCCATACACTTCTGACAAATCCTTGTACTTGCGGTGTTCTATAAATAAAACTCCTGCAGAAGATACATTCAAGACAGTAGTTGATTTCATGTCAACATTTTTTTATCTATTTCTTCTGTAAACTTCTGAAGAGCTGTTGCAGTTATTTTCTTTTAAATGAGAAGGGGATACCATATTTAATTTCCTCCTGTCTACAGATCAATAATTTGATATTCTTCTTGACATTGGGTAGGGTGGATTTTTTGAAGCCTCCCACACTTAATTTTAAGTCACTTTCATTGTAATAAAATAAAATTGAAAAGCATAAACCAGTGCATTTTGAACATAAATGTATGAAAATTATTATTAAATGGTTAAACACCTCTTCTGGGCAAGTATAGAAGTACTCAAATTAAACGTGAAATTGAACTCATTAAATTATTTTCATATTGCAAAGTTCAGTTCCGTACCCCAAAACCAAAGTAAGTCGCCTACATTTGTACGTGTTTGTATTACATTACACAATATTAAAAATAGAGAAAATTTTATTTTCTAGGTATTTGTTATGGAAATGTAGATTTGATTCTTACCTTTTGGGTCTCTATATCCTTTGGGAAATATCCTTTCTATTTGGTGATAGATGGGAAAATTACATTAATAGAAATAAGATTTAGCCAAGTTATTAAAATTCTCTGAATCTTAAGTTAGGACTAGGAATAATGCAGCAAGGCCTCTTTCCATTTTCAGTCCATAGCAATTTCCCAAACTTCGATGTACAGCAAAATACTTACCTGGTGAGCTGGGGAAGAGCTGTGGGTTAAACATTCTATTCAAATATATTGAACTCTTTATTTGTGTTTGGAATGTTTTATCAGTTCTAAAAGGAACTATTGGTTTCTGGTTGTTTGGGGGTTTTCCCTCCTTCCAGTTACTCCTATCTTTTAAGTCCCATTATATTTATCATTTAGTATCATTTAGTATTATAGATCTCTTTCTCAGGATTACTCCAATTTTAATTAATTTACTAATTCCACTGTCAACTGGACTTTACAGACAGGACATAGTTTTCCCCTAAACATGTCCTAGTATTACCAAAACCAAAAAACACTGAAAAAATCAAGTTTGCATCATCAGAGTTGTAGAACACACATCTTAATTTTCCTATTATTCAGTGCTCTTCACTGGCTGCTCTTTGCATTGAGAAGATGTATGAAAAAGGCTGTTGTTCTTTTCAGGGTCTGAATGATGAGCCTTTGTGAACAAATAACAACTGGTGTTGAGTAAGCAGGGATGTAGCTCTGCAAAAGCAATCTTCTACATGAAGTGCATTGGCCCTACCTCAGCTTCAGCTTTTTGCCCTAATAGATTCCCATATGGCCATATTTGTATTTGTTGATCAGGCAGTAAAGCTGAATGATACTGAAGAGGAAATGTTGGGAAAGAACATTGATTTCTTCATAGAGCATCAAAAGGATTTGTTGCTTAGCCTTTTATTTCTATCACATATGAAAAGATTCTCTTTTAGCTGTTTCTGGAAACATTTTATTTTGGTAGGTTTGAATGTGCTTCACCTAGTTTGCTTACTTCCCCATCATCTTAATGTTTTCCAAATAAATTTAGATTAAACTGGAGATAATAAATTGCTTGAAATCATCCTGTGCAGATAGAAGTATGGTGTGCCTAATGTAAGAATTTTTTGATATTGTGATCTCATATTTGACATTTCCAGAGGCAGAAGTAATCTCCATCCTGTCCTTGCACATAGAGGATTCTACAAGAAATTGGATTCCATAACTCAGGAAACTGATATCTGGGGATCTTCCCTACTCTGTTCTTTCCTGATGGGAGGTGAAAATATAGCTAAAATGAATCAGACACAAAAGGAAACTTCACTGTCTATTTATTCTTCCCACTTTCACCTCTTAAGTGAGTGGAAATGATGAAAATCTATGACCTCTTGTCAGTCTGAAATTGGAGAAGTTAATTCTTCCCTGAATCACATCTGTCATAGCTTGACATTTGTTTATTTAAACCCAAGCTTTGATGCCATGTCTGTGTAATGAAATATCTTTGTGGTGGACACCAACTTCTCACCGAAACAAACGTAACCTGCACAAGCCAAGGCCAGAACTGGAACACAGTGTATTGAAAGATCTGGACCATCAAATTCAAATCCTTCTTATTGTAAACTCTTTCATCATCTGCCTCCATTAAGTTAATGAAACCCCATCTTAAAATAAATGTTTTTGTTCCCACTGAGGATCTTTTCCAGATCCTTACTCCTCTGATGTATAGGAGGCTTTCTTTAAACTTATTTATGGACACATCATGCATATTTGTCCTGTTGACTCATTGACATTTCACATAGCCTTTTTCCTGACTGCTTTCTTCCTCTGGTATGTTTCTAGGGAACAAATTTATTTCTTTCCTTGGCTTCTCCCTCTTCCCAAAGTTTTTATTCTGTTTGGAAAACTAAGCCATTTTGGTCTCCTTTTTCCTTTAATTATTCTAGCAATTCTTCCATTTCCTTGCTCTGTTAAAGTTGTTCTTATTAATGATAGATATATGCTAGGAGTATTCCAGATAAGACTTTGCCTTTTGAGAACCGCATGTTTAAAATTCAACCAGCACCGGTCTGATACTGATTTCTTTCTTATTGTCAGAGAGAGTACAGATAACATCAGTGGATATTTAGCAAATAAAAGGTCTGCTTTTGCAAACACTGACAGTTAAAGTTGCATACATAATTATATCCTCTGCTGTCAGTCAAAATTATTTTTACTCCCTAAAACAAAATATAGAGTCCTTGCCTGGGGAGGAATGTCTTGGTATTTGGCCATCTTCAGTAACTTTTGTACAGATATTAATGATTTCTAGTCCAAAATTATGGGCCTTATTCTCCCTAGAAACCAAGTGCAAAACCATATCTATTTCCATCGTAAAATTCCATGTTGGTTGCTTAACGTATCATCCACTTCACTTTCAGAAGTGGATGATACATTAAGTGCTTATGAGATATCCCACCCTAAAAGTCAATTTTAAAAAAATTATAATATGAATTTTACCTGTTAGACATCATAGGCTGAAGTCATATGAAAAGACAGGGCAGGTGCACTGTATTTCCTATTTGCTCTGTTTCTGCATTCTTCTTTTTCCAATTGCCATTAAGACATGCAGTTCATTATACATTTTTAGAACTATATTGGAATAATTTTGGTCTCCTATTCAGTCTTTGTTCAATAGAAGTATACTAATGAGACCTATGAAAGATCTATCAGGACTCAAAGAACAGGTGTAATACAGCTACTTCATTCCATCCTAACAGGAAACAAATTTATCTAGTCAGCTAGTTTGGATGTTTGTGACAAAAGGATTCATTGTTCAGGTATGTGAGTGTGACTGAAATGTGTCAGCTGGCTGGCAGCAAAGATTAGACAACTGTGGGTAAGAAAGCAAAAGAGAAGGAAGAGACTCTGTGGGCTATGTCTTTCTGAGTCTGAAGCCAAAGGTTTTTTCATTACAGCTTTCTAAAGGCAGGCACCCTGTGGCCCGTACTCAGCGGGAAAGGATTGTGTCTTACCTACCTGAGATCTGCGTCCTGTGGCAGCTTTATTAGCCTAAATCACAGAATCACAGAATCAACTAGGCTGGAAAAGACCTTTGTGATCATCAAGTCCAACCTATGACCAAGCACCACCTTGTCAACCAGACCATGCCACTGAGTGCCACATCCAGCCTTTTCTTAAACACCTCCAGGTATGGTGACTCTACCAACTCCCTGGGCAGCCCTTTCCAATGCCCAATCACCCCTTCTGTGATGAAATTCTTCCTGATGTCCAACCTGAACCTCCCCTGGCACACCTTAAGACTGTGTCTTCCTGTCCTATTGTTGGTTGCCTGGGAGACAGTCTGACACTTTGGTTCTTAAAACAAAGAGAAGCAAAAGCTCTGTGACAGAAAAGTATAAGGTTAATTTCTTGGGGAACAGAATAAAATAACCTAGACCTTACTTATTTCATTTATTTGAGACTAATCCTTCTCTCATATCCATAAACCCACATCTAGAATGTTAATATTGCTTGGAAATGCTTATTCTGGATGTGATGTTACATTGTTTTGAAAGTGTTAATTTTGCAGAAATTAGCTTTGTTAAAATGCAGATGTTTGCAAGATATTGGGTAAATGATTAGTTTGACTTCCATTAAATTGAATATTCAGCAAGAAGTTTAGGCAAGGTTTCTGTGTCAGGGTATCCAGCGTCAGCAGTATGCTCATCATCTTCACTGTTATCCATAAAATGGGATTTGGTTGCTGCACATAGAAGGAAGACATAGAAGAGCTTATTGGGCTGGAGACAACCACCTGAAGAGAGTAATTTTATTACTGCTGAAGCTGTACCCATTGACAAGTGAGGGTTTTTTGTTGAGCATTGACTAAGATGAGACAAGATTCTTGATTTTTATAATCTGCTGAGTCCTAGAAGTGTTGCCAGGGCCTTCCTTACTCTGAGTGTTTGTGTGATGTTTGTCAACTTAGAACAAGAAAGCTTCACTTCCTTCTTCCTTTCATGGTTTATTTTTTCTTTCCTCATTAGAGGAATGTATTTATATGTAAATAAGTATCTTTCAATTTCATTCTTGTATCAAAAGCCAGATGCACTATGGAGTATTGTATTTCCTTTTTTTTTCCTGTAGCCTATACTTTCATTAATCCTCTTCTGCAATCCTATCTCCCTGAAATGTTTCTTAGAAACATCTTATTAGCAATGCTTTCAAATTATATTTGATCTCTTGCTAGAGGACTATTAGAAAATTACAAGGTTAATTTTCCACAATTAAAATTTGTTGTCCTTAGTCACAGCCTTCAATCTGCTGCTACTCTGTCAGGAATGATAACTTTAATGCAGCAAGACACCCTGGAAATCCTGCTTTATTGGAGTTGTTCTTCCTTCTTGATAAGCCTGTTCTGCTAAGCTCCTTCTCCAAGAGAGTTAAGATGGAAATACTGGTTCTAGACTACCTCAGTCTTCAGTAGAAGCCTTCTTTTGAATATTAAAAAGATCAAAACATTGTCAGAGTATCCAATTTTATCGAACTTGAAAGATCATATTAGTTTTATGATGAAGTATTTTGACCACAGAATGATAAGATTTATATCAAATAAATTGATCAATTTTCAATTGAATTCAATTATTTTGATTGTTTTGAAAAATTAAGAGGATTTTAACTTCTGTTAACCTCTGTTCAGCAAGTAAATTAATTCTAAAGTTAATGCATTTAAAATTTATTTAAAAATACATTATTAGTCAATTCATTCATTCATTCCTTCATAAGGCAAAGTAAAAAAATACTACTACCCCTAGCAGAATAATCAGAAAGAAAGCCTAAAATATGGGTGGTATGTGTTACTTTCGAGATTATTTTTCTTTCTTTTTTCTAGTATGTCAAATTTTTCCTTATAGTATTCCTTCCTGGGGACCTCAACTTTAATTTATTATAATTATCCATTTCTTCTTTGCTGCAGTGATATTGTATACAGGCATGTTATTTTTAGGAGATTTTGTCCTTAAATCAAATCTGATGCCTGTTCCCTTTATGACCCCTTTCTGAGATCTTTTTTCAGCAGCACCAGTCATTCTGCAGTCTGTTGTACATGTGCTCACATTTAGCAAAGAAATATGAGCAATACCTCCTCTGAATGCATAAAAGAGCCTTTCCTCAAAGTATATATTGATACATTGAAAAACTCTGTCTATATTCTCTAACTGAATTTAACTAGTTTCTCTGACTGAGATCTAAACGTGCTCAATTTATTTGCATCTTAAATACATTTTAAGTTGTAAAAAAAAAATTTTGTTTAAGTCTCTTTGTTTAAATTTGTGAGGGGGTACTTTTTTTTGGGGGGTGGGGGGGGAGTAGTTCTTATTCCATGTAATCAGAAAATTATAATTGATCCTTTTCAACAGCATTCTATGAAATCTTACTGTTCTGAGAACAATGCTGTACTCCTTCCAAACAGTGATGCATACAAAGAAGCTTTATTTCTTTCAGTGGAATTAATTAAGTTCTTAATTATACATGTGTTCAAGGACTTTACAAGAATATGTACAAATCATACTGGCACTGTAGAATCTTGAATAAAGGTTTTTCTATTGTTTCAGTCTTGTTTTCCTGTCTCCTGAACTTTACTGTGAGAACTGGCAAGGATTTCTTATGAGAAAGTTAAGGAAGTAGATGTACATGCCCAGTCATGACCACAGTTACTAAACCAGATTATAGTGATTACTCAGGATTATACAATAAAGTAGAAACGTGAATAGATATTCATGTCACATGTTTGACATTTATGGAGTGGTGGAATGATCAGGAAGTGCATCCAGGCGACCAAAGCCCCATTTCCCACATGTACATTGTGGTACCCTCTGCTGCACAGGGACCTGGCAGTGGCACAGGTAGTTAAGCTTTACTGACACTTCAGTGCCAGACCCTTTTCATTTGCTTTTTGTACTTCATTCCTAAAGCTGATATTTTGAACTTGAGATGAGTTGCCTGAAGCTGACTTTGTTGGGCTATTTAAGATAAAACATTTCAGCTGTACCTGGGAGCAAATACTGGCATAAACCTGACTATTTTTTCTTAAAATCAAATAGAGTCCTCCTGGACATTTTACTGACATCAGCTCCATACTCAGGAACAAAGATTAAAAATTAATTAAAAGGCACTGAAATCCTTATTCAGCATTCTTTGACATGGGGTTTTGAAAGCAATTTTCATGAGTAAGTCTGCACTTCATTGAAGTGGTACAGTAATAAAATTCAGAAGCTAATGAGGACATTTCTCTGAAACTGCAGTAATGGATCCTTACTTTGTTTAGAGGTAATAGTTCATTTTAATATTAATTAATTTTGATACAGTTGGTGCTATGAAATAGTAGCAAGCTGCAAGCGACTTTACTTCCAAAACAAAAATCTGTAAATTGGAGAATGATAACATTTAATACTTACAGTATTTTGTGAAATAATTGTCTTGGTGAATCAGTAAATGTGAATTAGCATTGCATCATGCTAAGGAGAGAGGAAGAAAGAGGGGGGGGGAGAAATAGTGATATGGATCTTTTTGTATGTTTAATGATTTTGCATAGATACCACTCTACTTTCTATGAGTAGTTTTCTAACATCGAATGCAGCTCATCAAATATAGTAAGTATCACAGATAGAAGTTTGTCTTCAGCTGAGACATGTATCTACTTGGCAACTCTAACTCTCTAGTTGTCTTTCTTGTGATTTTTTGGTAAGTGAAGTATGTCACTGAAGTCCATCCATGCGAAAAGCACAACTGTTGCCTCAGAATTAGGAGAGAGGACTGTTCAGCAGTTTTTAACATTGTTGAAAAAACATAACCTGATCTAGACAACATAGTGGGTAATTAAGATATAGCAAGAAAGTCCAATGTAATAGTTATTTACAATAATCACAGAAGAAGAACTCATGTTGTAGTTGTTGGCATAAATAAGGTACAGTGAGAATTTAACTAAGAAATAATCAAAGACTGTGTTTTGTTGTCCGTAACTTAATTTTTTAGAGTTAATTGCTATGGTGGTAGCTCCTTATTTTTGCAATGGGAAATAGACAAAGATGTTCAATATCTGTCATTTTGTTTCTGTCTGATCTGGGTTATCCCTGGGAGAAAGGACTTGAAAGAGTTGCAAAGTTCCAATTGGAAATGTATAGTGCACTGTGTGAAAGAAGGTATTGCACAGACTAAGGGGAAGACAGAAGATGAGGACAAAGACCTTTTTTCTTGATCTTGACCTGGAGTAGTCTTTATTATAACGATGAGGGAGTATGTTCTTTTCTTTTGTTTTTTGGGGGATTGGTTGTGGGGTTTTTTTAAGGCTAGAATATAAGAACATTTGCTGCTGACCTGAATAAATGTGTAGAAAATGCCTTGTGCTGAGAAGTATTACGGATAAGCTTGGTTTGTGAAATGTCAGTGTGGGTGGACCTGAGATGATTGAAAGGAGGGATGTCATGAATTCTTTATAAAGATAAACTTGCCCCAAACTCCATAACATTTGTGAGAGTTGTTCATCGGCGCTATGAATAATCTTTTGGATTGGTATCTATGGTATGTCCTATTATTGTAGCTCTGCAAACACAGAGAGAAATGGATGCTCCATGTCTCTTGGAGAGATGTGTCTTTGTTAAACACTGGCATTGCTGTTGAGCTTTGAAGTTCTCTTGTTCTTGCGGGTTTTTCTTGGTGTAGTGGAAAGAAAATATTCCTTGAAATTCTTCTTGAAATGTTTTTTTAACAGAAAATGAGTGAAAATGGAACATTAGAATCAAGTAAATAAAGGAATCTGCAGTTCTAAGAATATTGCCAATAAAAAAAGGATTCTGTGCAAGAATCATCCCCCCCTAAATAGATACAAGAAATGTGTGTTTTGCTCTTTCTAACACATTGAAACCATTGCCCCAAGTAAGTGACAGAGGTGAGTTGCCTTCCATCTTTTTTGTACTACACCTTCTGCTCGCTGAAAGTTTTCATGTTTGGCAACCCTATAGATGTGTATCTCTGGATTTCTACATAGTCCTGACAACCAACAAAACAAGCACATTTATAAGCATTCTGGGAGAGAAACACGGGGAAATACTGTTTCAGGAATGAGGATCCTGCTTCTTCTGGATTATGAAAACAGGCATGATGGAAAGAGATTCTGCCAAGGTTAGGGGTGGAAGTGTTCTGAAAGTACTATTGTAGGACTGCAGCAGTGTTAGGAGAGTATTTCCACACACAGGCAAGAGGAAGACAATCCTCGTGCAGCCTCACCAAGCTGCTGTTTAGGAATGAACCCTGAAATGAATCCTTAACTGCTTTAACCTCAGACAGCTAACTGAAACAAACCAACACAGAAGCAAGGAACAACCCGAGAACTAAGAAGAGTGAATGCTTTATAATGAATATATATTAAAATAGCATTCGTGAAAAAAATGAGTTTTGCACATATAATATTCCAGACTGGGTTTAAAATGGTAGCTGGGAGCAGTATCTGTGATAGTGAGTTAAGTTTCACTTATCATGATGTATTGCATATTTCTGTCAGCATCACTATGGAAATATGACTTTCAGAAGCAACCAAAAATACTTGCTCTTTTAGTGAGCAACAATTTAAAGCATAACTATATATAGGACAAAAGGCTCCTTAAAAAAAGTAAAACTCATGTTACATGTCCTAGGAGACATTATATGCCAGAAAGGACATCAGAGTTAATTTTCAATTCACTAGCTTTGGGATCAGTTAAGGACCTGAGTTAAAGCCATGTTTTTAACAGTTACCAGAATCTTTTATTTTCAAAGATAGGATGTGCTAGTGTAAGGTATAATAGCATGCATAAAGGGTGTGTGCTGAAGCATGATAGCGATCAGTGACTTCAGGAACCAGTAGAAGAGATAAATGTTATTGTGGGTTTTGTATAGGCCTCAGGGTCCAACTTTTCAGCACCAGTTGGCTGAGTCCTTCAGGTTTCTATAGAAACCTTTTGTATGAGACTTTAAATAGAGGCTCTGCAAAAAAGTAAGAATTCTCTGGTGTCTTTGGTTACAGGGTTCTTCTTTCACCCAAAAGTCAAAATCTGAAAAAATAAAGTCTGATTGAGAAGATCAGAGACGCTCTGGAAGGAACAATGCTATAGCAATAACAAATATCTGTATGATTTGCATCATTTTGGGATCTTACTTTATGTTTTATATACATAAACTGTCCAAAACATATAATCCTCCCTAAAGTTTGTATGCCTTATTTAATAATACATGAGTATTAATTAATTTGTAATTTCTTTAGGAAACATAACTATCCCTTACAATTCTGAATGTTCATTAATTAATGTCTTCTATAAAAGGTCAACATTATCAGTAGAATTATGCTTAGAGACCATGAGACAAAATCTGCCTTCATCTGGGAAGATAAGACTCACAGTGAAGACAGACACTGGTGTTTGTTATATGGAATCATGAATCATCGAATATTCTCGGTTGGAAGGGATCCAACAGGATCATCGAGTTCTGGCCCTGCACAGGACACCCCAAGAATCACACCATGTGCCTGAGAGCGTTGTCCAAACACTTCTTGAACTCAGGTAGTCTACACCATCTATACCTTTAAAAAATAATTCTCTGTCTCTTCTAAGATGTATATTATATAGCAATTTGCCCAGAAGGATATAACTGTGCTAAACACAACCTTGCCAAAGAAGCTCATTCTAATAAAATATAAGTAAATAAAAATACTGAGCCATGGTTCTTTGATGCCAGACAGTTTTCCTTTTGTAAGTCTTTCCATCCAATTAAGTCCAGCCACCTCCAGCTTAACAAAATATTTCATCTCAAAAATAGATAAATGTCTTCCTACAGTACTTTTCATTAGTGAGATTTTTATCTTGGGATGTTTTTTTGCTTGGATGGTCCATTTTTCATGCAAAATGAGCTGAGGACAGTTTTTTTCTCTTGGCATGCTAATTTTGCTAAAAAGTAAGTTCAATTAAAGTTTTTCTTTCCCCAACAAGGCACTTTGAAGTTTCACTTTTAAAAAATAAAAAATTTTAAATTGAAACTTCTATTTTCTGATTTCTACTTCCCATTTCCACTGCTTTCCAGGGGAAAAAAAAAAAAAAGTAATCTAGTGTTTTTTTGAGAAACAGAGTGGCTACAGAGACAGTGAAAAGTGATTATCTTCAGTTCATTAACTCACTACACCAGTTTCTGATGACAAAATTGCTGCCTTCTAGAAATTGGTTTTCAAAGGACTAGTTCTTTATCAATCAATAAACTGTTCCTTTTCCTGTTATTTCCTGTGAAATATTGTGAATTTATAGTGAAATTATATTTGTTTGGGGTTTGTTTGTTTGTTTGTTTTTCTAGGGTAAATTTTTGTCTATTTGAGTGAAGGGTAAAATGCACAATTACAATAACAGGACTTGGATTTCATAGGAATGTTATGCTATTAGATGTCCTGTAAACTAAACAGGCTCTTCATTCACTTTGGTATTGTTCTTTGAGAAAATCCAATTTGTTCACACAGGCAATTTACATGTTGCTGCGTGACAAGTCCTTAGTGGTGGAGATGAATTCAAAGATGTTGTACTTGGAGCTGGTAGTTTCATGTACTACTGGTGGGTAAGACCCCACGTAAGGAAAATTTTTTCGACACTACAATTATAGTATCAGTGAAACTGGCCAAAACAGTCATCTTTCTAGATATGGACATGCCAGTTATTTCCTACAACTGCATAAGTTATTAGAAGAACAGAATGGAATAAAATAGAATTGAATAGTTCCAATTGGAAGGAACCTTCAACAATCATGTAGCCCAGTTACAAGTAGCGGTGAACAGGTAAATTTCTAGGCAGTTTTTGGATGAAAGTTGACTGTAGGCTTCTCTGTGAGTGTAGCAGCAATAGGGGAAAAAAGTATCATTAAAATCTGCCTAGTGGAAAAACAGACTCAAAACAGAAATGGCTGCTCTCAGATAGCTTGGTATCTATCTCAGCTGAGCCCTTTGGAGCAAATTTAGAACGACTTGTAAACTAGAATTACTTGTAAACTCTGATCAGTTAATAATAAGTATGCTCCATAACTCATGATGGTTTACAGGTGCAAAATCATGACTGTACAGGTGAGGAGACTCCTACTGGAACCATTCCATAGTCCATGGATTTATAATTCATGATTCCATGGAAGAAGTCTGTTTAAAATAAAAGCAATAAATTCCAATAAAGTCCAACTCCTGGCCCAGTGCAGGACACCCCAAGAGTCACACCATGTGCCCGAGAGCATTGTCCAAATACATCCTGAACTCTGCCAGGCTTGGTGCTGTGACCACTTCCCTGGGGAGCCTATTCCAGTGCCCAGCCACTCTCTGGGTGAAGAATCTTTTCCTGATCCCCAACCTAAACCTCCCCGGACTCAGCTTCCTGCTCTTTCCTTGGGTCCTGTCACTGGTCACCAGAGAGAAGAGATCAGTGCCTGCTCCTCCTGTTCCCCTCACAAGGAAGCTGTAACTGCAATGGGGTCTCCCCTCAGTCTCCTCTCCTCCAGGCTGAACAGAGCCAGGGCCCTCAGCTGCTTCCCCTCGAGGCCCTTCACCTTCCTCATGGCCTCCTTTGGACATTCTCTAATGGCTTCATGTCTTTTTTATACTGAGGTGCCCCAAACTGTACACAGGACTCAAGGTTAGGCCCCACCAGCTCAGAGCAGAGGGGGACAATCCTGTCCCTTGCCCAGCTGGCAATGCTGTGCTCAGTGAACCCTGGGGTTTTTTTAAAAATCCTCCAAATTAAAGTATTTTGTATTTGTATATTGAAACAGCTAATAAAATACTTCCAAATCACAAACATTTTCAAATACAAATTACTTGATCAGTCTCGTGCATAACTTTGCATGCTTCTCAGCTCAAAGATCCATGAGAATGAATCTTTCAAACCTTGTCTGCTTAACTCATCCTCATTTAAAGACAAGATTGTATCTTGTTGAAATGCAAAGAAACTGTAGATGAAAGGTCCATCACAGTGTCAAAGAAAGGGGCAAGTTAATTTGGATGAAGGTTCAGCGACATATTCTGAGACAGGACAGAGGAGTAATATCACTCTGTTGAATTGCACTTCTTAATTTGCATGTCATCTTTTGTTCAAAAATATTTTCAGCTCTATGATTTAGATGTTTCTGTTGCTGTATGACTGTACTTCTTTTGTCAGATGCATCTCAGTAAGTTTTTTGCCTTAATGTGGCATTTGCCAAAAATCTTATGCATTCTTTGATAGATCTTTCTCTTGCTCTCTTTGTAAGTTGAGCAGTGTTAGGTAGAAGGATATGTGTGTACTAGAAAGCCTAAAATGCCTCAGTTCCAGAAAGATGCGTTAACTGGCTCCTCCATGTGGTTTTCTTTCTGGGGAGTTGATTACCTAGATGGGGGTGGATGTCCCAGGTTTTAAAACAGGAGTTCATCACATTTCACAAAAAAACCCAAGTAAACAGTTCAGATTACAGCTCTGATAATTTCTTAGCTAGTGTAATAGTCACTTCCCAGAAAACTGATTTCCCTTTGGTTAAGTCCCATGTGGCATATTTTAGATAAATCCACTGAACTAAGTTCAGTGTTCAGAATAACCTTACGAGCAATAGATGCTTTCTATTTAAGCTCTATAGTTTGTCTATATATTTTCAGAATTTGTTTAAAAGATACACACAGTGAGTGAAAATTTCTTTTTCTATTTTACCTTCAAGATACAACTTTGCAGTGACTGGAAAAAATGTTAAGCTTTGAAAGAGCATTTGCCATGTCTAAAACAGGTGCTTTTGTTTATAAGAGAGAACTGCACGCAATTCAGATAAGAAGGTCTAGAGCCCAGCCCAGTGCTAAGAATTTGTCTGTCACTCACCTCTCCTAATTAGTAAGTATTATGTTCCCAGTGAACTCTAACTGAGTTATAAAGCAGTTCTTTGCAGAATTAGAGTACAATATATGAGAGCCAAGTAATTACAAGCTTTCCAGACATGTCAAACACAAGCCTGTCAGCAAGGGCTCCACAAATAAGAAATCTTAGGTCTTGAAGGAAATTTTTCATTACAGCTCTCTCCACGTAGAGTCATATTCCAGGGTGTTTTCTGCATATTTTATGACACAGCTTAACTTTCTGCAGTCACTAGAGAGAGTAGATTGGATATGAATCAAATCATTACATATTCATTCTAAAAATGGTGTTAATAGTTCATGTAAGAATAATACAAACTGAAACTTGTAACTGAGTTGGCTTTGCAGTGCTAATGAATGGAACTTTTTTAGCTGTAATGGCCTATTTGCTACCTACTGACTTGGCATCTGTTGAGATGATTCAGAATAATATTTTATTTATTGCTGATTGCCTCATGGTTTGTAATACTGAGTAATTCATAGAAAGAATAATCTTATCACTGTGACCTTAATAACTTTGTCCACCAGGGAAAGAAGTACTTGCAGGAAAGTAGTTATGGAACTAATTTTTCAGTAGATTGTTTTGTTACCTGCATCCTATTTGAATATACTTTTTGAAAAAGAGAAATGAAGTTTGTTTCAAATTATTGTTTAAATTCTGTTATAAGCTTCTTTATTAGCAGTACTTTTGGGTTAGATAATTATTTTTCAAACTGGATGCGGAGATGGGCCGAGCACCAAAGCTATGTAATATATGCATGTATTGAATGATTCATAATTCCAAAACCTGGCAAAGAGCTGAAAACACTATTATATTCCTAGTAGGTGTTAGAAGGATTATTTTGCAAACATGCAGGTGTTGCACATGCATGACCAGTGCCAAATGTGATGATGCAAACAATATAATAATATGACCGTTTAGATCAAAATGTCACGAAAATATATAAAGGTTCAATTAATGAGATCTCAGACTATGTATTACTTAAAAATTGCATAACCAGCTGGCCTATAACAAGCCATGCTTTTAATCAAATTAATGAGTCTACAGTTCAGCACTGTTCATGACTCAAAAGAGTCTTTCCCTACAGTACAACTTCCTAACAACCCTTCATGTATCATTCATTAAACTCAGACTAGTAACACTACATAAAGCATAAGGATATACAGGACAAGAGGTTTTGAAAATGTAACCATACACAACTTTGGAAAGCCCAGCTTCATATCAAGTCCTTTAAGAACAATTATTTAGAATACTTGTTATAAAAAATCAACTCTTTATCTTTACCCATTCTGTGAGCATTGCATGTATCTTCAAGTTTATTTCTATGAAATACTGATCTTGTCACACAGTGACATATTCTCAATACTTGTTTGAAACATGAAAATTTTGAAAATATTATTGCACAACTTTTTTCTTTTTCTTTTTTTAACTAAGTTCAATATTGACACAAATAAGCAAAACAGTCAGAAATCTGATTCAGCATCTACCCCAATAATGAAGGCTGAACTGAAAGAAGCAACAATGATAGCACTGTCAATATGAAGCAAGCTTCCCTGGAGTGTAATAATATTTGAAGAAAGAAGTAAATGATTTATGTTAAATTCAGGTTGGTTTTTTTTTTTATTGCCACCTTGTGCTCTCTCCTGTTTCTGATAAGAGTTTAATTACTGAAGTTATCATGAGTCCTGTCATATGGTTAGACTTCCAAATACAGGGCACAATTATAGTAGTGCAGGCTCCTCAAAGAAGGTGGAAGAGCTGAGTACCCGTCTTTAAGCTCAAAAGAGGTTGCACAGCTATCATCCGAGTGCTGAAATAAAACTGTTTATTGTTAGTGCTTCTCCAGTAAACAGGTTGGTGTTTGATTTTGAATAACCTATATTTAATATAAAATTATCTTGGATCAAAAAGAGCAAATAAGCCTTGGATCCAGATCCATTTTTAAATTATTGAGGCATAATCAGTTTCACGTATGTGGTTTTTGCAATCCGTGTTTTATTTGCCAATCTAAATAGCTGCTTCTCTTCAAAGTTAGCAAGACAACATACAGCAATGTCTTTGAAAACATCACTATGCTACAGGTACCTCAGCAAGCTAGAGTTTGCATCTGACACTCGTCAAGCTTCCTCCACAAGGTGTTTCATGGGAACAGTAACCAACATTATAACCTTGCAACATTATTCCCGAAAGTGCTGCCCAACTTATGTTCATTTGAAAGAGTTTTCAGCTCTGGGGAAAATTACAGGATGTAGACTGTTGTAAAAGACTCTGTTAACAATGTCAATGTACAGCCAAAGAGAATTATCTTTCTTATAGATTATTACAGAAATATACCATTTTCTAAACAGGAAGACTGAAAAATGTGTATGTGATATTTACACAGACCTGTAACATGCCATGGTCTCCAGAAACATGTAGGTATGAAAAAAATATTAATGAAACTTTATTATATAATTCTCATGGCACAATTTATAAGATAAGTAGATTTTTAAGGCAGTATAGGTTATGTGTTCCTCTTCATCATCCTCTGCAAGCATGAAATGTGCTCTGATTTTTAATTGCATTGCAGTGGTATTAAAATGATACTTTTAATGTTTTTTTTGTGTTTGGGATTTGTTTTTAAATAGTGAAAATTTGTGTTATTTAAATTTGTAAGTAACACTAGTTAAATTTTGAAGAAAACAAATATTCCTTAAATGTGAATGGACTGATCTTCATACAGACAAAACTACCAGTTTGTAATTCTTAGTGGTTTTGTGCTGCTTAACTAGTCATCTTTTTGCTCTGACAAAATACTCTCATTTTATATGTGTTCTAAACTTCAGATTAGAAATGTAGGAGTCTAGTTCCTTAATTTCATTTCCAGATCCTATACCACATAAAGGTAATTTTATATACTTTTTTGTTTGTTTTTAAAACAAAATTAAACAAACCAAAAAACAATGGGTTTTGCATTTCAGCAGTACTTGTCTGTTCAAGTTTTTATTTGTCATCTTAAACCCAAATTAATAGAATTCATGAGCTACAGAATATTAGACTCTGAATTCTGAATGCATATGTTGTTAAGTAATTTCTATTTTCCTAGCAAGTTAAGAGATACCTTCCTCAATATGGGAATGCTGTTGAGCATTTGTGTCATTCTCATATCAGCAAATATAACCAGGACAGCTCATTTTATGCTTCATAGATTTGGAGAAGTAACCATGCCAGACCATGATGCTTGTAGAAATGACACTGTCACATTGAAACTGGCAGTGCTGCATTGTGACTTATAGTTCACTGAAGATTTGACTAAATGTCTTCAGCAGAGGATTTTGATAAACTTTTACAGGAGGCCAGCACCTCAAAACTTGCTTTTTTTACAGAACATTTTCAGTGATGTAAGTACAGATGAGAAATATTTGCGTTTGGATGTCCAATATTAACTCCAGTGGAAGTCAATGGAGCAAATCACCATAAATACTAACAATTCTTCCATCTTCGCATTCAGTAGATTCCTTTCATAATCAATGAACTGAAACTTCAGCTTAAAATGACAGAAAAAGGAATGTACTATACTTTCACAAGTCATGCTTCTACATTGCTGTAATTGAAAAAATGGTACTTCCCTTCATGGAAAAAGTGCAGGAGTTCCCCTTTCTTACAGGTAAATAGATTCTTCTCTGTTTGAGTTCTGCATATCTTTATTCTTGTCTAGCAACATTTTTTTCTGGATATTAGAAGCAATGTTGGAGAGAACCCCTCTCTTTTATCCCACACACTTTTTTTTTTTTGTGTCTCTGTCAATGTCACTTTCAGGAAGGTTGCAATTACATTCTTATCCCAAATTCTAATTGCAAAATGCAATAAATGTAGGTGAAATAATGATGGCTGAACAGGGAACAGTATACAGAGAAACAATATTTTTAAATGCTTTCCTGTTGTGATGAAATAAGTCAGTCATTCTGTATTTAATGAAGAAATTTCAGAGAATTGGATGTCCCCTTTTCTATGGCAAGGAATGAAAATGTTCTAAAATTTTAGTCTATTCTAACTTTTTCTGTTTCCGAATGAAAAGGAGTTTGTGATTGTAACCTTCTATGTCTCACACCATTATGCTGCTATGTTGTGGTGTTGTGGGTTCATTTATTTTCTTTTTTTCTTTTTCTTTTAGTAGTATAACATACATTATGTTCTTCTATTTCTTATTATGAATAATCTTTTCTGAATGGAGCTTCATCATAATTCAAGTGCCACTAAAATAAAGGTTAGATTCTCTGTATATAACTTCAGTGGAAAAGCTTTTATAAATTACTTTATTGTTTCACAGGCCTTGGAGAGTGCTGTTGTGGATGGCATTGAGTGTGACTCATCTGGCTATAGAGCTGGAAGTGTAATATTAAAGAAAATAAATAACAAGACTGAAAAAAGCATTAAATGAGGAAATGAGGCATGGATGCATGAGACAGAGGTTAGACTACTGCATGTAAGTAGATACCACCTAATTACTTGGGAAACAGAACTTAGTGAGGAAAGTGCAAGATCATGGATGATGTAGAAGCACACTAGGGTATGCTTGGCTTCTCAAATGTAGTAACTTTCCTTCCAGCAAAAGGTTGCTGCCTTACTGCCCTTCTGCAGTATATGGAGGAATAGTTTGAAAATTCCAGTCTTGAAACTGCATCAGAATTGTTGAAAAAGAGATTTATACTACATTTTTTTTGATTGATTTTACTGCTTTTTTATATATCTGCTATTATAAGGAGGGTTTTGCATTGCTTGTAAAATTTTCATCCTATTCAGTGTCAAAAATCATGGGGTTTTATTACTAAAAAAAAGAAAAAAATTCCCCAAATCATGCCCTTAGTTTAAGATTTTACTATGCAAACCTTTAACAAACTACAGCTGGAAACTGTAATGAAAATTTTGTTGCATGAAAAACTGATGTGAGAGCCATCAAGGCAAATAGGACAGTGGCCACTGCCACTCACTTTAGCATGAAGGGCATCACCATCCACATTTTAACCCCAAATTTGTGCATTACTTTTGAGGAGTCCTTGCTCTTACCATGCTATTTTTTTTTCTCCCCCTAGAACTTTTACTCTTCTATAGAAGAGGAATATAACTTCCTGATTTACAAAGGAACATTCAGTGCACAAACTTGCTTTTTTTCTTTTTATCAGTTGACAACTGACTGTGGACAGAAATACTTTTCCTATATCACTCAAATGTGTTTATGTTATTAGGTTAAAGACCACCAACACCGCCACCCTATTTTAGGCAGAAATTGCTTGGACAGTCTGAATGTATTAAACTCTACCTCCAGTGAGTTTATTTTAGTAAAAAAATAATCAGGGCGTTCAGGCATTCTGTTGATGTGCAGTTGTACTAATATTGATGAAAGCATTGACATGGCCAAACCCGTGAGAGATGTTATATAAAGAAGATTTAAATAAGTGGTGATCAAGTCTTTCCAAATTCAGTGCTCATATATCCTAAAAAGCTAAAGACATAGAATGAAACTGCTTAATAATTTTCATGAGAAACCTTGTGAACAAGTTGTGTCTACAAAAGACACAGAGATTAATAAGGGTGTGCTCATTAACGTTTTGCTGTTCGAGTAAACAGTTTTTAGTTGTACAACCAAACGAAATCTTTTGCAGTTCATTTTTTGAGATTGTGAAACCATTGTTAACAAAGCCTGCCGGGAAAACCAAGAATAAAAACTATATGAAAATTTCATTGATTGAACATATTAATATATTAAATATTTATTAATACATTGAGTCTAATTATTTCTTACCAAAATGGATTAGAAGGAAGCTTTTTATTCCACAAATTGCATTTTGGATTTTGAAATAAGCAAGGATAATATGTCTAAGTCTTATGAGAATCTTTATGTTATCTAAATATTATATCTCAGATTTTAGGACAAAGCAAGGCAGAGTTCTGCAGGTCATTCCCTAGATGAAGAACAGGAGTTGCAGGTCTCTTCTTTCCCAAGTTCAGGCTCATACCATTCAAGCCCCACAGTTCCAAAGACATGCTCCAGCTCATACAACTCTACTTGCTCAGAAACTTGCCAAAGCCACCAGCAATACCAGTCTGGTTTAGCTTCAGACTTCTTGAAGGCACAAATACCCCAGGTGCCACTGAAACACAGGTTTGGTAATGACAAGGAGAGAGTTATGTACTTTCTCAACCACTAGTGAACTTCTTTTCCACTTTATTTTTTTTACAAGATGAGCTGTGTGGCAAATAATGCATTTTCCAAAGATCCTTCGTACAAGCTACTGGAATATATTTGGGGTCTTGACAGATAAAAAGACTAATGTCTTATAGTGTTTGTTATTTGTCTTATAAATGATGGATTATTTCCTATATGTGTAAATATAAATAAAGCAAAATAATGGTTTGATTCTATCCTTTTTAAAGGAAGGGGCCCATTTCTGAAGAACTAAATAAATGAGATTTGCCAATGTTGATCAAGAACTGGAAGTTAGAAAGTAAATTTAGAGACACCAAGGGGAAATACGTTTTGTATTACAGTATTGATAGTGGTTTCTGAAACAATTTTATTTGTAAAGAAGTGACACATTTATAGTAAAGATTTGATATTCCCAGAGGGAAAAAAAAAGACTGTCTATTAAGCTTGGATCATCTGGGGCTTGGACAGAGCAAGAATATAGTGGCTGTCATTTCAGATATGTAAAGTGTTCAAACTCAGGTAGCATCTGAATGAAGAATATGCAGAAGTTTCTACACAGATGCAGAGGATGATTCAACTTTTGTGTTTACTGCTGCAGTTTATGATGACTGGTGGCAGTTCTACCAGCTCAGAAAAAGTTATTGTATATGGGGATATTCAGGTGAAAGGATGATTTAAGCCTAGCACTCATATTAAGGAGGGGTCTTCCCTAGTCTGGCATATTCTCTTCTTTCCCTCCCCCACAAGCATTTCCCATCATCTTGCACTTCCATGTGGGAATTTACTGTGTGGTGGGAAGGAAGAACAGGTGTAGTGCGGTGTATGTATTATAAATCCATTTAATACATTACGTAAATATACAAGTTTTTTCTATTCTTCTTTTTGACTCCTACTGAGGTACTGCAATCAAACTACAGATGCCTATAGGTAATCTACAGGTCATCTTCAGCAACAGTCTGACAGTCAGATCCAGATTTAAGAGTCCTGATTTGTCCAGTTACAAAAGTTACAGAAAGAACTCAAAGGAGTATTATAAAAAAAGTAAAAATTCTGAAAAATAGACAAAAAATAATAGGTATGGATCCAACATGTCTTTACACTTAGGAAAATGAATAATTGATAGCCCTTCTAAAAAAACAGAACTTCCAGTTTTGGAAGGCACTATGAAATTTCACTAAGCTACTTCTTAAAAACTGCTTTGCTCGTAAAGCACTAGTCCCTGCTAAGTTGCCATCATACACGAGTAAAATCAGACATGCAAAATTTTCTGCATTTTCATGTTCATTACCTGCTATTTTTCATTTCACTCTTTCCTCCCTGAGATACACAACAGAAAGTAAAGACCTTCTGACCACCCTCGACTTGATCTCTCTTCTCAGAAAAGAAAGTGTGATTGAGCAGCAGTATATGTTACAGGTAGGTACATTTTTTCCCTTTCTTAAAAATATTAGCTACAGTAAACTCGAATGCATTGTCTTTATTATAAAAAAGACATAACCTATTCTTATGGATTTGACCTAAATGTTTTCATTTATAAAAGAATATCTGTCTAGTATAATGGTAGGTCCTGACTTTTGTTTGTAAAAGTGTTTGGTCTTGAAGTCTTCTCCCTCAGCAAATATTCACGAAATACAGAAAATGTTCTTCCTTTTGTTTAGTATGAAAAAAGTTCTGTCTTATTTGCGATAAACAAAACTGACAGAAATTTGTGTGCACAAATCAAAAGTGATCCAAATATTCTGACTCTTGACAGTTGTAGTTAGTCTCTTCCAACAAAAGATGGCACTGCTCAATTTTCTTCAAAACTAATGTCTATTCATTGAAATTAAATGCTCCTAAAAAAGTTCCTTTGTCTTTGTCTAGAATCTGCACAGTGGATCAGTATTTGTTATTACTGATGAAGTAATAAATTTGCCTTAGATATTTTTAAAAATATGTATGTTTCCACAAGAAGTCCCAAGTGGAAAAAACTAAGCGCCAATAATTCACAAAATAATCCTGCAATTTACTGAAGTTCAGTTTGGAGTCAATAAGTATTTTATGGAAGCAGTTTTTCTACAAATAGTAAATGAAAGGAAAATAGTTTCTAAGGTTCTCTCAGATCTATCTTCTTGTATGTAACATACATTAACCATTTAGATATTAATTCAAATACCTATTGACAAAAGTATGCCTTTTCCTTGAAAGTTTCCACTTACATTATGCCTGTACCCAAAAGCAGAGATTTTCCATAAATTTGAGCTTCTTCAATGCCTTATATAAAATTAGATAGCTCTGTACTTTAGGGCTTTGCTAAATTTAAATATAAGTAATAATCCAATGATTATCATGAATTAAAAATTAGGAAGACCATAAGAAACAAATAGAATTTATTTACTGTAAAAGACAATATAGTCCCGACAGAGAAATTGTAAAATAAATTTGCAACAGGTCTGTCATACCTGTTACCATGACTAAAATGTAAAACGCAAACAAAAGCCAAAGCCAAAATGTTTATAATCATTGTAATAATAACACACAAAAGTCAGAAAGTAATTTAATTAATAATTCAGGAAAAAACCTTGAAATACCTCAGCATAATGTAAAAAAAAAACCAAAAAATCATGCATGTTTTTGTCATTGTCTTATTTTAATACCATCTGAAGTGTCAAATATATAAAGATAACAGAGATTTCCCAAGGTACCCAAAGTGCTCTATGTTAAGTGACACCAAAGAGGTTCTGAAGGGTTTGGATAAAGAGTAAAATTTACTACCCTTCTTTTGTTTGTTTGTTTGTTTGTTTTGTTTTGTTCTGTCCTGTTTTTAATCAGTGTTGGGGAAATGTCAGTATTTCAGAAGTTGCATTTCACATGTTTTTTCAGTCTTCTTTCTGGGTTTATTTTCTAAAAATACTGTGATGCTGTGCTTTGAGAAACACCCTTCACACTCTTTTTCAATCCTTTCCATGCTTCCCTCAAAAATAAGGATTTTTTTTTCTAGAAAGAAAATTTCTAAGTGAGAGATTATATATTTCCTAAGAAGTTTCTTCAACAAGACAAAACAAAGTTTTTTAGAAAGGAAGGGTCAGATTTTGTTCCAAACATGAGAAATTATTCAGAGCACAGTAAGCCCCCCAAAAATAAATGTCCCCCAGTTCTGATGGGCATCACTTTGAATGGGACCAGCAGCAATAGCTATGAAACCTAAATAAAGTTAAAAAAAGAAACAGGACAAAACTGAAATTTGTAATTCAAACAAGATTGTGGAAATTTATGATAATGGCTTTATAGCAATTCAAACAATGAAACAATTCCATTTCAGAAAGGCAATAATGATATTTTTATTGGCAGAGGCGTCCCTAGCTCTTATATGTAGCTCACTAGGTCAGTCTTAGCAGCAAATAGGACAATGATGCATTGATAAAAACTCATCATTATCCTCATTGGGTAGAAGGAAAATGGTGTTTTTACAGGTCTAGGCACATTTTCACAGCAAGAAATCACCTTACCTCATTAAAAATACATTAGTGCTTTGTTTTTTCTGCTCAGGAAGAAGGGGTTTAATGAGATTCATCTTAAATTACTGTTTTGAGAGAAACAGCATATTAGATAGTACACACATATCTCTGTATATATGCAGTAAATAAAAAAAAAAGCTTCAACCAAAGGAAAAAACCACATAGTACACTAAAAACTAAGACACGGAAATCATTACCTTCTGGCTTTTATTCCCCATTGTGCATGTAGAACTTATTCTAATATGCCAGTCTTGGAGCTGGGGATTTCTCCAAATGTATACACTTAAATAAATTTGACTTTTTTGCCCCATATGTTTTGGCTTGTCTTATGCTCCACAGTGAATTACACAACAACTTTCTCCCAGTCCTGTCTCTGAGCTCTTTGCCCTTCCTGTGCTCCGCCTGCATCATTGAAGGGCTTTCTCTCTTCACTCATATCATGGTTGTGTTCATTAGAGCTGGAAATGAAAAGCATAAGTTCTCAAGGGACATTGCAGGAAACAGTCTTCCCAAGGAGCTGGACTTTTTGATTCCTTCTCACTCATGGAGAACTCTGCTGACTCCTGTCACAACCCCAGCTGCCAAGTCTTCACCAGAAGTGACCAAACAGGGGGTCAACTCAGGAAATTCCTATAATTTTATTATATTTCAAGTACTGAAAATGTTCATTTTACTGCTAAAATTCTATTGGAAGAAAAAACAAAGTAATATAGAGTAACAAGAGAGCATGAGGAAGAGATTGAATGTGATGATCAAGATTAATGCAAAACTTTAAGAAAAGGTCAATCCTGTGTTGAGAGTCAATAGTAGTAAACTGAAATGCAAACTTTCCCACAACGACTTAAAAATGTATTTGGTTCTTTATAGGAGGGATGTGATTTTTCTGATGTGCTGCTCTTTCATGATTCTCCATCAGCAAGTGAAATGGTACAGCAATTTTATGAGATTCGTGGTTTGCAGATGTGTTCTCAAAAGTTTACATTCTTTCACAAATGGCATCACAACAATATGCAGTTAAAGAAGTCAAAATTTCACCCAAGCTTTCTTTTTAATATGCTAATTTAGATGTACTGAAAATAAAAAACTACTGTTACATTTATGTTCATACAGTTAACATTTTTAACACAATGTGGAAATCATTAAGATATTTCAGGTAAAGATATTTTGATTTTATACGTTCCACAAAAATAATATGCATTAGAGCTTGTGAAAATCTTTGAGACCACCTTAATTTCAAAATATCCAATCATCAATGAAGTTACCTTGCCATATGGCTAAAAATATAATTATGTGTCCCTTAAGATGTCAGCAAAATCCACATGCTAAAAGGCGAAGCACAATAAAATGTAATAGAAAGCAGATTTGAGAGTATAGTGTAACTGGTTTGCAGCCAAATTCCTTAAATAAACTTAAAATCTCTTATCTTCAGATTCAGTCATATGTTATGGTACTGTTTGCAGACCCTACTGTAGATTATTAAGAATATTGAATAAGTGATAGAAACTCTCATTTAGGCATGTAGATTATTAAGAATGTTGAATAAGTGATAGAAACTCTCATTTGGGCAGTTCAAAGACTTCTACTGCTTGTCACAAGATTCACAACTGTTAACCAAAAATTACAGACTTGAACGGGAGCTATACCTTCCTTTATGCCAAAATAGCATCAAGCGCGTGGTCACAATAGGGAAAAAAGTAATTATTCTTAAGAAACACTGAGCGGTGTTCTTCCAATAAACCGTTTTGCTCTGAGAAAGATCACAAATATCTGTTAAAGTATCGGAGGAAAAGTAGTTTTAGTTCTTATCCCATCTACTGCTGCTTAAATTCAGGAGCAGTGCGTCTTTATACTTGGCTTGCAAGAAGCACCTCCTCTTCCTCACACCACATGCTTTGGCTTGAACACAATAATTTCTTGTTTTATCAGGAAAGACCTCGGTACACAGTCTGCCCTGACCCTGATGCTTCCTGACCCTGTCACTGGAATAAATTTCTATCTGTTTTCCTCTGCCTTATCCCCCAGCCTTGTTAAATTCAAACTTTACACACATCATCTATGTATTTAGGACAAATTTGGTAAAGGGCTTACCTGTCTAGGATATAAATGAGAATTTAGATGCCCATGTCTAAACCCATTGCTTACATGCTGATACCAACCACAGGAAGTTGTTAAACTCGTAAGGATCAAAGATCACAAGATGCCCATTGTATTCCAGCAAATCTGGAAGGAAATAAACTTTGACTGTACTGTGTATTGTTGTTTGTGTATGCATTTTGCATACAGATAGAGTCATTGGAGAAAATACAAAACCAAGGATAAAAATCCAAGTCTCCCAGAGTCAGGGGCATGTCCCAACCGCTAGCTATTGTAATATCCTTAAATAAATAAGTCTCCCAGTCTCTGACATATGAAAATTGTAGGCACTTGACTACACCTGAATATGTAGGGTTTGGGCCATGTTTGTGAAAAAGTCAAGAGTCTAATAAGAGACCATAAGCAGAAAAAAGTTTTCCAAGTTCAAGGAAAAAAAAGAATTTGATTTGTCTGATATGGGACATTCTAACTGTGTTCTACAAGAATATTTGACTTGTAGAATAGGAAGACTATAGTAGGAATTCTATATTCTGACTAGAAACAATATAAAGAAATATTAGAAAACTTCTGATGCAAAATGTGTTCCTCATCCTTTCAACTTATATAATAAAAACAAAATTTACCTGGGTTGCTAAAAATCAAAGTCAACACTGTTTAGTTTCAAACATATTAGTATAGTATAAAAGCTTTTTATCACTAGAAGCTTCCTGAGCACTTAATTTATAGCTCATTTTTAGAGAACAAAATGTTCTTTCAAGTTTAGGTTAATTTAATGGAGCTAGGAGTTTCTTTGATAAAAAAATTTTAATTGCTTCAGTATTTATTTAAAACATTATGCTGTCTAACATTTTTGGACACAAACTAGAAATATTAATAGTATAATACTATTAAAATAGTATGAAAAAAATAAATACAGTCTTCTTCCACACTTTTTAACTTTTTTTAATAAATTATATCGAAAGTAATCTAGAAGTACAATATTTAGATTGCAATATGCATTAAAAAAATTCAGTCTCTAGTGTTCACTTGCAATGGGCAATTAGGATTCAGTCTCTATTTCCATTAAATGCAATTTCCATGTGGTAAATTCATAACTTTTTCTTGTAAAGTAAGGCAACCTTAAGAGCTTGGAAGTCTCAACAAACTATGTGATTCTGATTTCTATGTGGTCAAAGACAATTAGAACTTTAATTTTTACATTCTCTAAAGATTTACATCACTATACTTAAAAAGTTATAGTATTTCATCACCTCGTAATTTTCAAATATTCAAAAATCTGTCTGCATTTATTTAGTTCTAAGTTATGACTTCTCTTATATTCCTAAATTTAGAGTGTTGACTTCGGTCATCTGAATAGAAGACCTTGAAAAAAAAGATAGATAGATAGATAGATAGATAGATAGATAGATAGATAGATAGATGAGATATATATAAAGGTGATATATATGAAAGGCCTTGAACATATGTAAAACATCAAGTTCGTATGTTGGGGTTTCGCAAAATTATTCCTGTAGTTTTGAAGACATTTGAAGCCAGACTGTGACTTTCAGGCTGTATAAATGCAAAGAATTCATTAGAAAGCAAAGTAATGCTCTATTTATTATTCCTGCTTTGGCACAACTATTTCCCCTATTATTATGGCTATAAAGCTGGCTCTTTCCTAGCATAAAAAAATTAAGTTTTTATTATTCCAGCATAGCCTTAAAACAAATGACATATTAGGTAGATTGTCTCCTACCCAACCTACCATTTTGGAGCTTTTCAGGAGAAAGGAATTGGATGGTCCTTCTTTCAGGTCTTAATATGTAAGGGTGTAATCATGTTAAAGATACTGTCTTACATGAATGATTTTTTTTTTTAACTTGGATTTTTTGATTCTCAAACTGTATGACTTGAAATAACCTTTTTCTTCTCTTTTTTACACTTCACTTATCATATGGAAAACATATTGTGTAGGGGTTTTTTATGTTGCCTTTTCATTTAACTGGCACCTGTTTCTAATTTCAGTAGTGGGGATATAAACTGCTAAAAAAGCTTAAGCAGATGTGAATTTCGTCTTCATGGTGAGAAGGCAAACCTGGTCCAGACATGCAATAAAATTCCAAGTGCGGCAATGGCCGTTCTTTTCTTTCTGGTCCATCTGATCTTTGAAAGGGATATTTTGCAGAGGATTTTGTATATTCTCTTTCAAACTCATTCAAAGTATACATTTTTGAAGACTAATTTTTTCAAATCCATGTTAAGATGTTTCTTTGTATAGGGATAGGTAATGAATAAAATTCAAGAAAATACTTTAGTTGATGACATATAAGGGATATTTGGGTGATTTTTTTTGTGACCACAGAATGAAACTAAATAACTAAAGAGGCATAAAAATTCCATGCATTTAAGGAAAAAAATTAAATACCTTGTTCAGTAATACACATTTCATCTAGTACACTTAAAAGTCCTGTTTGTAAAGAAAATCAGACCTAGTAGTTTTAGTGTGGTTTCAATTTTATAATTGTGTCCTTAGGGTTGTCCTATGGATGCTCTGGGAATTAAAACAATAGTGTACTAGTTTGAAAGCAAACCAGTGAGAGATTCCAAGTCAGAACCACAATTTAATAGGAAAATTAAAATAAATGCAGCAGTACAGAAACACTGGCTTAAACTGACAGAGTCAGGATACAACCTGCCACCCCACTGGTCAGAGTGGTGGCAGCAGTCTGATTAAATGGTGGCTGCAGTCCTTCTGAAGTGATAGATGTGGTTCTGTTGCAGTGGTGATCCTGTAGTAAAGTCTGGTTCTTTTCTGGACACCCAGTGGTGATTATGAAGCTCTTCTCCTCTGGGAATCCAGATTACATCCAGTTAGGAATGTTTGGTTCCTCCCCCTGGGCAGAGCATCTCACAATGGGGTGATGTAATGTTTTGAGTCATGCAGTGAGACTTGATGGCCCATTAATAGAACATATCCCCCGGAGGGAGTTGTCAGGGATGTGTCATGGAAGAGATAAAGAACACTGCCCCACCTGGTTTTAACAGCTTATGAAGATGGTGATAGAATACATACTTTTGGTTACATCTTACATTGTAACGTAAGACAAACAGTCAATAAATAACTCTGATCTAGACTCAGTTTCAAATTGTGTCTTCTCCACAGACTTCCCATGACTGACAAACCTTTCTATCTAGTTTAGAAATCTACATCTAAAAATAAGAAAAATTATTTTTTGGCATATCTGGTTTGGAGTTATCTTTTTGCAGTGCCATACTGCCATACATGCAGAGGCCACATGAGGAATATTTTCTACTGGCATGGTGACAGATTTCTGTCCTGGTGATTAGTCTTTAATGGTAAGACACATTTTCATATATATTAGGGTAAATAACATGAAAGACTGGCATTAAGGTTTGTTTTCCTCCCTTATCATCCACAACTTCAAGAAAAAAAATCCAAGAGGTACCAGCTGGAAAATATGGGATTACTCAGTTTCATAATTCCACATTCTACTATCTTTCTTGTTCTCCTGTCTACTTTGCCATTATTCATCTGCACATACATCAAAATGCTGAAGGGCCCTCACTATACAGATTTTCTTTCTGCGTTTGAACATTATGCTTGCTCTCATCTCCAATGCTGCAAAGATCACCCAATAGGATTAAAAATTCTTGATGGGTGAAACTCCTTTTCATGAACAAAATACAAATGCCAGTAGAGGAATTTTGCCTATTTATGATGTTATATGAGTTGTCCTCAAACTCATGATTTAAAGCAAAAGAAGTGCTTTTTTTATAATTCATAAAGGTTTTGTTTCAAAGTATATTCTTATTTCACAAACTGTCTAATTCTGATTTCAGTTTTCTCTTCTGGGGCATGAGGGTGCGCATATAACCCTAAAGACCAGTACTTGCTTCAAATGAAAACTGGGGCCAAGCCAGCTTCAACTGTGTACAGTTATCTGTGTAAAGGGCTTGAAGGACTGAAGCTTTGGCTTATGATGAATATGGCTGATAACAACTATGGTGGGATATAGGATGCAGTGGTAAATAGTACATTTTCTGTCAGCAGACAATTCCAGGAGACAAAATCATGTGGAACTAGGTGAAAACAAAAACTATCTCACTCTGGAATTTCTTCCCTGTTTTGTTTCATGGAGGTGATTAATGGCATTTAATGATAGTTGTGTGAACCACAGTGAAGTACCTCTGGGCGTGCTGCCGGGATAAGGGTGGTACGTATGTTGAGTAAAATGTTCTGGTGGTTTAAAACCCAGCTGTAAAATTACACATCACTCAAGCTGCTCCTTTGGCTCCCTCCCCTTCTGATAATGAAGGAACAATAAGGAGAGATTATAAATTGGAATAGCAATTTACTACAATCACAAAAACCACAGCATTACCCATAGCCAAAAGCATACAAAAGAGAGAGGGCATTCACTACAGGGAACTAAAAAACCAACGCCCAAAAATAGCGCCAACCACATGGTCTCTAGCCTAAAGGCAATAGGGTGAGGAGAGCCCTCACAGCCTGATGCTTCTTCCCCCAAATCTGAAAAACAGCAAAGAACCAGGAAAAACAGCCTCTCTGGGGTTGGGTCTCTCTGTCCGGGCATACCTGGCTGGGTTCGGCAGTGTTTGCCCAGCAGAACTCAGGCCCCGAGTTCTGCACAGCCCAGGCTCTCCCAGCAGGGCTCCCCATGTGGAATGGTGGTGCCAGACCTCTCCAGTGCTGGTACTGGACACTCCCCATGCAGAGTGGTGGTGCCAGACCTCTCCAGTGCTGGCACTGGACACTCCCCAGTGTGGAGTGGCAGTGCCAGAGCTCTCCAGTGCTGGCACCAGACACTCCCCGGTGCAGTTGCAGCATGGTCCTGAGTGCTCTCCCAAGACAGACAGCTAGGATGGCCCCTCTACCATTTCTGGTGCTGGCCTTTTCCTGCCAAAACCATGCCCCCAGTGGTGACATGGATGGTATGGAATTAAAGAGTGCTAGAAACTCCACACCCCTATTTCTTTGTTCCCAGAACAAATGCCCCATGACAAACTGAAATAACTCTATATACTTGATTTTAGCAATCAGTAGAGATTCAGTACAATACCTCACAAGGAAATATGCAGTGCTATTGAAAAGACACATCTAGAGCTCACAATATCAATTGCAATTTAGGACTAAAGTTTATAAATAAAATTGCACAAAAAGAAATACCTTTGTCACAAATAAGTAAAATTGCTTTCTATTACTAGAAACAACATTTTTACTAGTAAGAAAAGAGGTGGAACAAAGAGACACAGTTGAATTGCTCCCTATTGTAATTGGACGTGTCAAACTACTGTTTATGACAAATTTTACTTGAGGGTATTCTATACAGCTTCATATAGGTGTTTGAGCTGAAGGTAATCAGCAAAAAGAAATATATCTGCATCTGCATGTTTACAAGTCCTTTTCTCTCTCTCTTATTCAGACTATGCATTCACAGTCTGTTCCAGAAGCATTCCTAATGGTTTGTTCCTTTGTTCTCTTTCATAACTCTTTGCTCCAAGGGCTTGTTATGTTAATGATATTTATTGATAAGCCTCTACAGTAGAAACAAATTGCTCCCATCCCTCCCTAAGACTGCCAAGAGAACAGAGCCAAAGCAGGAGAACAAGAGGAAGTTTGCTTCTGGACCACTTTCCTCAGGAAGCTTGCAGTTCATGCCATGGTCCTGTGCCTCAAATCTTTGTAATTTACCTGAGACTGTAAAGGTGCTTCTTAAACCCTTCTATATAAAGCTGAAATGTACTAGAGACCACTGATTTTCTTGAGCATAATTCACTATACATAAAATATAAAATGTTCATATAAGATTAATGTATCTTTTTTTTTAAATGATCCCTTATTAGATATCTATATAAATCAAAAAGTCAGTGGTAACATCTTGCTGGCCAGTAACTTTTAGTAACAGCAGAAGTAACTATGTCTACAAAATAGAACATTTTTAGATCTATCAATTATGGAGCAGTAAATTTGAGTGTAGCAAATAAGTATATTGTGAAGAAATGTGGGGTTAGGTCCCTTTCTCCTGTAAAAGAGCAAAGGAATATCCTCTAAGGCAATAAAATCTCACTGAATCTTTTTTTAAAGGACTTGTATCACTGTAACATACATTGTAAACTTATTGATAAATCCACGAACTTGTCAGTATTTACTCACATCCTTTCAAGGTCTTTTACAGACAATGTAGTGTCAACAGTGGATTTCAACAACATTGAAGAAATGCTGTCAGAAATCAAATATGTCTTCGACAAACTCTTCTGAAGTAATCTCAATGACATATCATCTCGCTTTGCTTGTCCAACTCAAGAAAACTCTCCATTTGATCTCAAGTGAAATTTTTTGGCAGAGAAAATTCAATTTAATCTATTAGGTAAATAGTTAAGAATCTCTGAAAGATGATGGCTTATTTGCTTATATTAAGAGCCACTATGGTTTTGATTTGCTCTTATCATTTTTTTCTTATGTTATACCCATTCTTTCAGTTCTAGGAAAGTACTGGACTAGTCTGTGACTAGTTTATGATTGACTAATAAACCTCTACAATGGGAGAAGACTCAGGGAATACAGAGGAAGGTGATATGGTCATGGAGCTCAGGGAAAAATCGAAGGAGTGACTGACCATAGCAGTTAGGAAATTGAACTTAGCTCAATACTAAGGGAACCAGAGGGTGGCCTTATTTCAATTGAGTGGAACTGGTTGTGTGAATGTTTCTGTCTGAGTTAATCAAGAGTGCGAGTTAGCACACTCACATGGGAAAGTATATACATGTCTCAAGCCACTTGTATTGTGGTTCATCTGTCTGGTGCAATTCCTGTGTCCTATGAAGAATAATTTGCTCATGTATTATGATTTTGGCATGTTGTGGTATCACTCTGCTAAATCAAAATCCTGTATATGGTCAAGTATCTAGAAACAAGAAAATCCTTAATTAAACATTGAAGCCTCCATGTGTGAAATGACTAGGAGAGCCCAGTTAGAGAATCTTGGAGACTGACAAGAGTTAGAATGGTTATTTACCTCTTTGATAGTAAGACTTAGACTTTCTATTATACCTGAAAATGGGGGGGGGGGGGGGGGGGGGGGGGTGTGTCAGTATAGT